>CM053030.1:249472133-249694633 GCA_028564925.1 Lithobates sylvaticus
CACAGCTCCATGAGTTCCTCCATGGCCTTTAAGTCATTTATAGATAAATGTTGGGAGGGTGGACAGGGAGGGGTGCCGGTCAGGGTGCCAGCACAAGTTGAGGGACCAGATTTATCAAACATTATACGGAACATTAATTTCCGAGAAAAAAGGTTGAGATCTTTCACTAATTCAAAGGCATCTACAGGTTTAGTGGGGCAAAACGTGAGTCCCATTTTTAACAGTGAGATTTGTGTTTCAGTGAGTATGTAAGTGGAAAGATTAATTATTTCGAAGTGGTTTTCATTTGTTTGGTCTGTGTAGTGATCAATTCCAAGTGTTTCCTTGGATCTAATACCGGTTGGGTAAAGATCGGTGCTGTCCGAAAACCCGATTCGGTGACAGCTTCAATCTGTCCCCCGACAGGTGAGGGTGCCAAAGATAAAGAGGGGTTGGGGGTGAAAGTGGGGGTATCAGTTGCCATGAGTGTTTTTGAGCTGCCCACAGCTTTAGCGGCTGAAGCTCTAGTGCTGATTTGAGTGCGATTACGTGTAGGAGAACTCTTAGGTTTTCCACTGTGTGCATTTACATTACCTTCCTTGCGTATGTGTTGTTGTGACTTCTTTCTTTTTCTTTTAGAAGTCACAACAACACATACGCAAGGAAGGTAATGTAAATGCACACAGTGGAAAACCTAAGAGTTCTCATACACGTAATCGCACTCAAATCAGCACTAGAGCTTCAGCCGCTAAAGCTGTGGGCAGCTCAAAAACACTCATGGCAACTGATACCCCCACTTTCACCCCCAACCCCTCTTTATCTTTGGCACCCTCACCTGTCGGGGGACAGATTGAAGCTGTCACCGAATCGGGTTTTCGGACAGCACCGATCTTTACCCAACCGGTATTAGATCCAAGGAAACACTTGGAATTGATCACTACACAGACCAAACAAATGAAAACCACTTCGAAATAATTAATCTTTCCACTTACATACTCACTGAAACACAAATCTCACTGTTAAAAATGGGACTCACGTTTTGCCCCACTAAACCTGTAGATGCCTTTGAATTAGTGAAAGATCTCAACCTTTTTTCTCGGAAATTAATGTTCCGTATAATGTTTGATAAATCTGGTCCCTCAACTTGTGCTGGCACCCTGACCGGCACCCCTCCCTGTCCACCCTCCCAACACTTATCTATAAATGACTTAAAGGCCATGGAGGAACTCATGGAGCTGTGGGACGAGGGGCACATTGACGAGGTGGACTTGGCTGAGGCTGAGGCCCTTCTCCCTGTTCCCCCCGTCTCTCTGCCCCTCCTCCTGCAGCTCCAATCCCACCCCCTCGGGAATACAAATCTAAATCTACCACCTTTCCATCCTTCCAAGGGAACCCCAATGTTTGGGCATTCACCCAACAAGTCACAAATGAAATCTGTAAAACTAAGTGGTTTGATCCACCTAAGTCCAACCTTACTTTACAACAAAGGGAAGCTTTACGCTCCCTACAACTGGCAACTAATATAGTTATCAAACCTTCGGACAAGGGGGGGAACCTGGTCATTATGGATAAATGCCAGTACGAGTTGATGGTTCTTCATCTATTACAGAATCGTGAATGGTATCGAAAAATACCAGAGAGTCACGTAAACTACACGATCGGTAAATTTAGACATCTATTGGGTTCTGCTTTCTATCAGGATTTAATCACCAAAAAAACTTATGATTTCCTAAACATTCCATTTCCAAAAACTCCTACACTATATGCATTACCCAAAATCCATAAGAACGCCACTAATCCTCCAGTCCGCCCCATAGTTTCTGGCAACGGATGTCGCACAGAGAATGCCAGTGCTCTGGTGGATGACTTTCTCCGTCCACATGTTGAGGGACTTGTTTCCTATTTACAGGATACACGAGATCTATTGAGGGCTCTCGATGGGATCTCGATACCTTCAGACTCCTGGCTCGTTGCTCTCGATGTTGAGGCCCTTTACAACTCTATACCCCATGACAAAGGGGTCGGAGTTGTGAAGGGCTTCATTTCCGAGAGCATTGAGTCATCACCCAAATACTATGATTTCATCATCAAATTATTGGAATTTATACTTAATAACAATATTTTTCTATTCGGGCGCTCCCACTACCTCCAGATACAGGGCGTAGCAATGGGGACCAAGTGTGCCCCATCATATGCTAATCTGTATCTGGGGGGGTGGGAGCGTCATCTATTTCATAGAGATGATATACAGACATCTCTGGATCAGATTCCAATCTGGAGAAGATACATCGATGATGTGTTTTTCATCTGGACAGGTACAGAATCCGACCTACTGCTTTTCTATGAAAAGCTCAAGATTAACACGTTTAATCTGAGCTTTACAATGGAAAAAAGTCAATCACAACTAACATTTCTTGACATCACGATCTACGTTGATGGAGAGGGCAATGTTGGCACTACCCTTTACCGTAAACCGTCTGCCGCCAATACATTGCTACATGCAACGAGTTCTCATCCCAGCCCTTTGGTAGCTAGTGTGCCATATGGGCAATATCTCCGTGTTAAGCGAAACTGCAGCCAAGACTCCCACTTTAAAGTGGAAGCCAAAAAACTGCAGCAGCGTTTACAACACCGTGGTTATAGTTCAACATGTCTAAAAAAGTCATATTTGAAAGCCAAGCAACAAAATCGTTCTAATCTCATTCATGGAACTAAAGCATCCACCACTGACCCGGGCATCAGAATCATCACCCGATTCTCTGGACATCATGCTCAGGTGCGAAAAATCTTTGACAAATATTGGTATTTGCTTAAGGCTGACCCTTTGATATCAAAACATGTGGGTGATCACCCAGAAATCACTTACAGGAGATCTCAGTCCCTCAGAGACACCCTTGTACGTAGCCATTACGTTCCAACTCAAGAGGGTTGTTCCAACTCAAAAAGAAATGTGGGAAGTAAGCCTTGCCATAAATGCAATTTCTGCCGTTACATATATGCATCTAAACAAATCACGTTACCTAATAACAGAGTTTACAAACCTAAATTTCTGGCCAATTGCCAATCAGTCGGTATAGTTTATATTATGCTATGTGAATGCACAGCCTTCTATATCGGGAAAACCAAACGACCATTTTTCCATCGCATAAGGGATCATGTAACCCTTGTACGGGAAAAAAAAATGGAGACCCCGATCAGCCGTCACATGGGACTTTTTCATGCCCATGATGACAAAAAAATGCACTTTTTCGCACTTGAGCATGTACCCCCAGGGGAAAGGGGTGGCAACTATGATCGCATTTTACTCCAACGTGAGGCTCGTTGGATATTTGATCTCAAAGCCACCGCCTCCCCCGGTTTAAATGATGCCCTCAGCTTCAAGTCCTTTCTCTGAAATAATGCAGCTCTAGATTACGACAGCAACACAATCACTTTGTCTCCTCTTTTTTTCCCTCTTCTTTCCTCTACTTTATTTCCTTGTCTAATCATTTAATAATTGACTAAAATTAAATGTCATTTTATATGATATATATTTATGTATGATATTCATAATAAAAAATCTCTTTGTGTTTTAAAGCAGTTCAGGCGATGGGACTGGATGGGCCGACTTGCCACATAAATGAACTTGGTATAACATGCATATTTATTTATTCTTTAGCAGTACAATGCTCTATATTTAAAACAGAAATGAGATGCTCCCTACAGGGTGTCCAACCAGCATCTGAAGTCACTTGTACGGGCGCCCCGGGGTCCCTGTCGGGTTGCAACGTAATAGACCCCTTTCATTGCTCCCCCTCAGCTACCCCCTCTCTTTGGCCTGCTAGGGCGCCTCAGCTCCTCGGCCTAGTAATCGGGTCTCTTTCCTCCCCGTTGGGCGGGCAGGTCATAGCGGCGGTGTACGCCTTCTGCTGTGTCCCTCCTCCCCCTTTGGGTATCCTCTGTCCCACCCTCTGATACAGCGAGGAGAGGGCAATGAGGATTTCCCAAAATGGCCGCCGTCATGCCGCCGCTAAGCGGCATGACGTCTGACGTCATGCGTCGGCGGCACGGTTCGCCGCCGACGCATGCGCACCACGCACCACAGTACCTCTGGCGCCCAGCATTGCCGTTTAAGCGCCCGCGACCCGGCGGTGATGTCAGACGCCGCCGGGTCGGAGAGCACACTATAAAAGGCAGCCCCCTCTGCCAGTTTAATCCCTGTCAGGAGCCTGAGCACACCGAGAAGTGAGGCGTCCAAATCGCCTTCCCCTGTGAGCCCAATCCGTTACTATCCATTCATTACATCAATGGGGTAAGATTTCATCACTTTTTATCTCTATACAGCCTTTCTATATGCACAGTCCTATTTGGACTGATATGGATATTTCTATTATTATTTTTTAATTACCGTTTGCCGGATACTAATATATCTACCCTGTACATTTCAGATAACCACTGAAATGTCTCATGGTCTTTGGTGCAGCATATATCTGCACCTCACTTCTGCACTGGTACAAACCTGAACTTCGTTATCTTTAGCGTACCACATGACTTCTAAGAGGTACAGTCCCTCATTAATACTTTTTATGGTAACCTATTTTGCTTTGAACCCCACCCTTTAACAATCCCTCTAATGGCGCTATCCATTTAAATCTATTTAGTGTTGTCTCTCTGCAAGTGACATAGAGCCTGTGCTGGCACCCTGGGAGTGAATCATCTCTCACTTCGAAATTTGTTTTTTTAACAAGAAATCGACTCCATACATGCATTTTCTCCTTTAAAACTTTCCAAGCATATGTGGTAAGTCCTGCCCTATTTCATGTTTCCATATCCGTACCTGCTTTCCATGTCCTATATTTTCTATAATGTTGTGTAACCTCCAAGTTTGTAAAAAATTGCTCAGACCCCTAGATGTATATATTAGAGCCAACTTACATATATACGATGTTTAAATATGCACACTCTGGTTGTGGCAAAACTGTTTAAAAGGATGCATGTTCATGAAACTCTGTTATTTCAGCATACCCTTGAGCTAAACCTATCAATCTCCTGAAGAAACTCCATTGAGTGAAACATGTCGAGTATGGCGAAGCTCTACGTAACTTTTCGTCTGTCATAACACATATGTCTGTAATGTATGGATGTAATATTTGTGTCCTTTTCTATATTTCTATCCTTTATGATTACTGTGTACCTAATTCCAACCCAGATACCTTAACAAAAAATCCCAGAGGCATGTGGCCTCTTTTATTCCCCCTTAAATATATGTTTACAACCTGTACACTGCTGTCACTCATTGCTGATTTTTCCCCACTCCTCTGGTAATATTGTAATTTAGGATAATTTCAAGCTTAATATACTGCCTGCATAGGGCTCATAATAATGATATTCTAGTTCTTTCAAGGCAGCATGACAGCAGTATTGTTGTGTCAGTGAAAGTAAACATGAAGGGGTTTACAGGTCTTTTCACCACGATCAAAAGTTTTTTTGGGGAGCTTTGGCCTATTTTTCTACTCATGGATGCTTCCCCTTTTTCCTCCTATTCTATAAACTTAAAAAAAATTGTCACATGTGATATTGTGACCCTAGGACCCGCTTTTTTTAGTTCTTTTTGGCTGAACCACCAGTTGTTTTCTAGCGTATACCTGCATTTTACAGGCATAACTAGATCTGCCTTTACAAACTATCCAAATTTTGATCCAATGTTAGGCGAGTATATTAGGCATATACTGTCTAAAGTGATAGCATCCTCTGAATAACACAGGTCACTCATGCACTCTTATGTGAGCTCCAACACTGTACATTAGAGGTAGGCCCTCTACCCATTTATTCAACACATCCATGATTACTGCCATCTTGTCACTCTCAAAGTGAGCAGGTCTAGTACTCCATAAGCTTTCTGCTGCTGCTGCTTTGGATTTGTACACATCTTCAAATATAAACAATCCTAAATACTAAGCTTAAAAGTGGCTTACAGTTGTCCTAAAATACTCCTCTTCCCTCCGAGGTGGTCAAGTTCCATATCTTTTTAATGACTTGTGGTATTAAGAGCTCAAATGCTGATGCTTTGGGGTGGGTTTACTAAATTTAGGTAAATAGGCTGTCTACTTCCCTTGACCCTTAAACTTTGCAAAGTAGCATTACACTACATTCACTAAGCTAAGGGAAAACCCCAGTGCAATGTGAAATTCCTTTGCAAGGTGAACAGCCCTTTTGCTTTTAATAAATCAACCCCTTACTCATTGATTCTATCTGGGGTAAATCTTGTAGGCCACATTATTATTTTTAAAATTTCAATTGTTTGGATTAATTAACTAGTCAAGTCCAGATATTTGTGAGTCAAAGGGTTATGTTCTCTTTTTCTACTACAGGATTTTACATGTAAGAAAGTGGGCAGGTCTGTTTAATCCATCATATCATTTGTGTTTGTAAACTCTGCAGTGATATTTTAACCTCTTCAATACAGGGCTTTTATACACCCTTCCTTACCAGACCAATTTTTAGCTTGCAGCGCTCTCACACTTTGAATGACAATTACTCAGTCATGCTACACTCTACCCAAACCAAATTTTTATCATTTTTTCTCACAAACAGAGCTTTCTTTTGGTGGTATTTAATTATTGCTAGGCTTTTTATTTTTTGCAATATAAGCGAAAAAAGAGAGAATTTAAAAAAAAAAAAAAACACTTTTTTTTAATTTTCTATTGTAACATTTTGCAAATAAAACATTTTTCTTCATAAATTTGGGCCACAATGTATACTGTTACATATCTTTAGTAAAAAATAACCCAAATACATGTATATTATTTGGTCTCTGTGAAAGTTATAGCATCTAAAATCTATGGTGCAAATCATTGAAAAATTATCACATCTGATCACACCTGATGTACTGAAGGCCTATCTCATTTCTTGAGACCCTAATAAGCCAGGAAAATACAAATACCCCCAAGTTACCCCTTTTTGGAAAGCAGACATTCCAAGGTATTTAGTAAGAGGCATGGTGAGTTTTTTGAAGTTGTCATTTTTTCCCATAATTCTTGGGAAAAATTGTTTATTTCTATTTATTTTTGCACAAAATTGTCATAATAACAAGTTATTTCTCTCACACATCACATGCATACTTGCAATGACACCCCAAAATACATTCTGCTACTCCTCCTGAGTATAGTGATACCACATGTGTGAGACTTTTACACAGCCTGGCCACATACAGAGGTCTAACATCCAAGGAGCACCGTCAGGCGTTCTACGAGCATAAATTACACATCTCATTTGATGACAACCTATCACATTTTTGAAGGCCCTGGAGCACCAGGTCAATAGAAACGCCCACAAAATGACCCCATTTCGGAAAGCTTACACCCCAACATATAATCTGAGGCATAATGAGTCTTTTGAACGGTTCATTTTTCCCAGAAGTTTTTGGAACCTGTGGAAAAAAATGAAACCGCATTTTTTTTACACAAAGTTGTCCATTTATACGATATTTCCAAAACATAGCATGTATATAGCAAAAAATACACCCCAAAATACATACTTCTACTCTTCCTGAGTATGGTGATACCACATGTGTGAGACTTTTACACAGCCTGGCCACATACAGAGGCCCAACATCCAAGTAGCACTGTCAGGTGTTCCAGGAGCATAAATTACACACATAAATTCCTGCCAACCTATCACATTGTTGAAGGCCCTTCATATTTCTAACACATAGCATGTACTGTACATACCAATTACAAACCAAAATACATTCTGCTGAGCAAAAGGGTAAAGAAAAGATTACCTGCGGTTTTAGTAGTGCAGTGGTCCATAGAGGAGAGCATCGGTCCAGGCAGCAGGCAGGAACATGGACAGCGACAGCAAAACAGGCAGCAGGCAGGAATAGTCAGTACAGGTAGAGATGTTGTCAGCACAGCCAAAGCATTGGTCCAGATAGCAGGCAGGGATGTGGTCAGCAGCAGCAAAAGGATCAAAGGATCATCCATGCAGCGGGTTATAGAGTGAGATACCTGCTACATATCGTTTATTTTATAGTGGAAGTTTCTTGTTGACATCAGTAGTAGTTAGCATTTGTTGAAAACATCCATTTGACAATTCTATTTATCTTCTAGTTTTTCTTACATTTCAGTAAAGTTCAAACAGCAACAGGAAAAATAGTAAACAGTGTGATTCAACGAGATTGGCACCTTGGCAAAGTTTCTGCCAGATCATGTCAGCGGTCTTGCATAAGATGGCCATACCAGCAGCACATAATTACTTTCCATTTATTGCCCCACAGCTCTGTTTGGCTGCTAGAAGTAAATACAATATGTGGCATTTCCAGGTGTAGGGGAACATGCAACTCACTCCTCTTCGCAAAACGTCCCAGTTTTGATAAATGGCTGCCTAAGCACCCAGCACTGTTAGGTAAAGGACAGAGACACAATCTTCAGCTATGTGTAAGCTCAAAGTTGTGGATTCAGCCGTGGTGGCAGGAAGGGAGAGCATAAGCAGCTGGTGGGTTTGCCATTAAAAAGAGACCTCTACCCTAAATGTTCAAAGATCAATTGTATGTACAAAATCACTGCTTAACCACTTCAGACCTGGAAGGATTTGCCCCCTTCCTGACCAGGCCATTTTTTGTGATGCAGTGTGATGCGTCGATTTAACTGACAATTGCGGGGTCGTGCGACATTGTACTCAAACAAAATGTATGTCCTTTTTCCCCCGCAAATAGAGCTTTATTTTGGTGGTATTTGATCCCCTCTGCGGTTTTTATTTTTTGCGCTATAAACAAAAAAAGGGGGACAATTTTGAAAAAAATACAATACTTTGTAGTTAAATATCCCCAATTAAAAAAATACTAATAATTATTCCTCAGATTAGGCCGATATAAATTCTTCTATATATTTTCGGTAAAAAAAATGCAATAGGCATATATTGATTGGTTTACAATCAGGCTTCCGCCCAGGCCATGGGACGGAAACCGCACTCCTGAAGATATGGGGCGACGCCCTCGAAGCAGCAGATGACGGAGAATCATGTCTCCTGGTACTGTTGGACCTCAGTGCAGCGTTTGATACTGTGGACCACAATACTCTACTCATCCGCCTCACAGAAGTAGCAGGAATCACAGACTCAGATCTACAATGGTTTGCATCCTTCTTAGGAAATCGGTCTCAGACAGTGAAACTAGGAGCTTTCACCTCTGAAACCCGGGCAATCTCCTGTGGAGTCCCTCAAGGATCACCCTTGTCGCCAGTGCTCTTCAACATCTACATCCGCCCACTCCTTAACATCATCAGAAGATCAGACCTCTGCTTCCACTCATACGCTGACGACACGCAATTATATTTTCGTATCACCGGACAAACCAGACCATCATCAGCAATTAGAAAAATGCCTCACTATGATAGACGACTGGATGACCACTAGCTCCCTCAAACTTAACGAATCGAAAACAGAACTTCTTATTCTACATGCAAATCAAAACCCCCGAACCAAGATCCCTTGGACACCGCCCACCATCTTTGGACAGACCATCGCCCCTAGGACCAAGGCCAAGAGTCTCTGAGTCATTTTTGACTCAGAAATGTCAATGGATGCCCAAATAGGAGCAGTAGTCAGTGGTTCTCACCATCTCCTCCGCCTGCTATGCAGACTCATCCCCTTCATTCCAAAGGAGGACAAAGCAGTGGTAGTTGGAACAGTCATCAATTCTCGACTGGACTACGCTAACTCCCTCTACATAGGATTACCCCAATATCAACTTGCGCGCTTACAACTAATCCAAAACACGGCGGCAAGACTGATAACAGGGAAAAAACCCTGGGAATCCATCTCCCCTTCCCTGAGGAACCTACATTGGCTAACCGTAAGGAATCGGGTCACATTCAAGACCCTCTGCCTCACCCACAAATGCACACATGGAAACGCTCCGCAATACCTTCTCGAGAAAATAAAACACTACACACCGAATCGCAGTCTTCGATCGGCTAATCAAAATCTCCTCCTCATTCCTAAATCCGGCTACAAATCAAAGGGGGAACGGAGATTCGCTGTCCAAGGACCACAGCTATGGAACGCTCTACCAACCGACATCCGCATGGAAGAAAACCATCAGGCCTTCAGGAAGAAACTCAAGACCTACCTCTTCTAGAAGCTCGACAACAAAACGCCAATACAGCGCCTTGAGGCGATTCAGTTCGCATTGTAGCGCTATATAAGTTATTCATTCATTCATTCATTCGTTTGCGCAAAAGTTATAGCATCAACAAACTATGGGAAAGCGATCTGCGATTTTTATCAGGACTGCTACATTGCGGCGGACAGATCGGACACTTTTGACACTATTTTTAAACCATTGACATTTATACAGTGATTAGAGCCGCCGTGTGTCTATAACCCGTGACCCCGCCAAGCTGGCCGCTGTGATGTACACAGGCTTTCCAGCCTGAAAGAGGGAGAGAGTTGCCTGTCACGTCTTCATGGGCTTTTTCACCCCCCTTCTCCTCCCTGTTTCACTGACTCACTGAATCTATTGTAATGCGAGCTGACTCACACAGAGCTGTTACCTTTGCAGCCCCCCTGTGTCCCTATTGGCAGGAAGAAGAACGCCAATTAAAGGAGCAGTTACAGGAGCCAATCAGAGGGAATTTAACAAGCTGCAGGAAGCAGCTGCAAATGACTCTGAAGTATGAAGTTCCAGCACAGAGTGGCCCCATAGCCTTGTATAGTAACTGAAACTACCAAGACCAGCATTCTTTGTGGGAGAAAAGTAAAAGACTCAATTTTAATTCCTGAAGAGATCTCAGTCACTATGAGGCAGTGAAAGAGATCAGACTTGAAGGAGAGATGCTGATCTCCCTTCGCAATTCAGGCCTCCACTGCCAGTCGGGGCATCCAGCCTGAGATAGGGGGATTCCAGGTGCATATCGAGGTGCACCTGCACTAATGGTGAAGCGTTCCAGTGTTAGGTGACTAGTTGGGTCACCAGGAAAGCCTGCTGTTTCAGGATGTTCGTTTGGGCCTTGACCACAGGATTTGGTGAAAGGTGCAAAGACACTGCACCATATGAGGAGTATGAACACTGTATACTATATTAAAGAAAGGAAGGGATTCCGGCGCTCCAATTTTTGTAATGTCTTATTTGAATGGTGCAATATAAGCTTAAATGGCTCATTAAAATCAGTCACTATTTATTTGCAGGTGAGAAGGCAGCCATCCTCAGAGGGTGTCCATAACCTCAGTATACAAGCAAAGAAAAAACAGGAAGGGGGGGTTTTTGGAGGTGCCAACTCCAGTAGTTCAGGCCAGTAGAAGGAGCTGTGAGCCCCGAGCGCATAGCCTGTACACTCTATACTCTGTGTCTGGATGCTTGCTGAGCACTGCTGAGGTCACTTCCTCTTCCGTGTTCCAAGGTGGTTAGCGTGGAGCTTCCCACACCATGTACAACACAGTCTAGCTGCTAAAACAACCAGGACTAACATCCTTACAGCAAAAGTACTGCCAGCGGAGCCTGCACCCTATCACCAACACACTCCAGGATTTTTTAACCTTTGTTGGACTTCGCCATTTTATGAAAATGCAAACCAGTACGTTTTAAAAAAACAATATATATTTATGCGATAGAACTACTGGAGTTGGCGCCTCCAAAACCCCCCCTTCCTGTTTTTTCTTTGAACACAGTATACAGACATTGTTCCTAATAGTCATCTTGCTGACACTTGTAGTGCCACGGGGATAAGGGATAAGGCTATCCATTTCTGGGAAACTGTATACAGACATCATTGTCTTCTCACCTTGCTGAGGAGGATCTTGCCTGTTTAACTTGATAAGCTGGCCGGTGTTGTTTGGGCACGCTATACAGGAGTTTAAGTGCACCAACGAGAGTGGCTAGTTGAAGTCACCAAATCATATCTTTTCTTCAAAAGGTCTGAAGCTACTAGTACCAGAGGGATCCGCACACACATATTCAGGGCTCTGCATATACATTGGGTGTGTGGAACAGTTTATATAGAAAGTTAAGCCATTACTTGTTGACTTGAGTAAGTGTTTAACGTTGGGCCTGTGGTGTCAGGGGTCAGAAGAGAGAGGCCTGACACAAAGGGAGTCATTCCTCTGCTCCCCCCCTGCCTGGACTCATAGAGCCAATCTGAGTAAAGGTAAACAATCCAATTTAAAGTGTAATATTGTGCGTTATTAACCATTAAAGTGTGCCTCTGCTCTTGGTGACATTCTCAGGTTTGTAATCACCTGAAAGCAGCTTGAATATAGGATTGAGAGCTACATTGCTCTTAAACCTCAGTTATTGCTCTCTATTTGATTACTTGAATATATATTGTTACTGTCTGTTATACTTACACAGCAATATTGCAGTAAAGACAGTTTCTATGTTTTATCATAACGTGTGTTTCTCATTGGTCATTGCAATTACACTATTGCCAGGTGTGTCAGAGGGGGCTGAGGCTATTATTAGGGTTGAGAGGAAGAGTAACGGACTGAACAAACAAAAGCAACTCCTTCATGGTATCGCTACATATAGATTAAAATGTTACTAAACCCACAGCAGTAAAATCAGTCTGTAGATGCAGTAAAGCATGCTTGTTACACTCACTGTGCAACTTAAGGGGTTAATCCTCTGCATTGTGTAAAAAGGCTGTTTGATCCTGAATGCACAGATCCTGCCCTTCTTCCACTGACTCCAAAAAAGGTCCATATAAGATAGAGTTACTGGAGTCAGGCTGCACATGCTCAGTTTGGTGTGTATTGCTAGAGAGGTTTTTTTTCTTAGGAGAGTGCATGTGATTAGCACAGGGCCAATCAGCACTGTTCAGACAGAGGTTCAGTGGGCAGCCAGTGCAGTGTGAAAACTCCTCTTGCAATCTTTAAACAGATACTGATAGAAGTCACAAGACTGCTATATACTACTGATGAGAAAAGGTATTTAGCAGTTTATATTTACTAAAATGATTGCATGTCCATGTTCTGTGTACTGTGGGAGACCTGATATAGTAAATGTAGGCTCCTAGGTTTAGTAACACTTTAAGTTAGCTTTTTTTTTATAAATAGGGAACTATTTTGTTTATCAACTATATAAATATATTTTTGTTAAATACAGCATCCATATCATCAGCAAATTATTAAAACGTAGTGTCAGTAAAACAAAGAAAGAGCAAACACTTTCAACTATGTCTTCTGAGTTTGTCAAAATAATTTGAATTTATAATACCTTTCATTTGCATATAAAAGCTATTCCTTGCTTTAGCTGTAAGGGTTTTCAATTTGAGCCATATGTTTTTGTATAGTTATTAAAAGAATAGCTTATACTCCAATTACTTCCTCATCAATTGTCCTACTTTTTTTTAAATGTTCAAATGTGTGTCAATGATACCTTATTTTCTTTATTTTATTTTATCACATAAACCCCTCATTATTAGCTGCTCATTTGGTATACACTTTATTTAAACATCCAAGTAATTGACAGAAGAAAAGGTAAAATCTAAACAAAAGCAAACATTTACAAGTATGCCATTGCTCTTTAATTTTTGCTTTGTGCTTCCACTCATGTATCTGGAGATCTTATTTTGATAGATCCATATGCTGCATTGTACACAGATGGGAGGCTGAATTATATCTTCCCCAAAGGAATTCCACTTTCTTCTTTGATTTTATGTGTATTTGGATTTGTTTTCCTAGGACTCTAGCCTGGGTGTTGTTTCTTGCAGCATACTTTGTTTTGTTTCTTATTTTTTGGTGAATTACCACAGTCTGTTACAGTTGTCACTTAGTACCGTGAGATATGTTCAGAATTCACATAAAGAGGAAAATTCATAACTCGGCTGGACTGAAAGAACTCTTGAGTTATGTCTCCACAATGACTCTCAGCAGAGGGATAAATATGATATGTTGCTCTGCCAAAGACTTTTAAGAAGGTTATATATGATGACTTCTATATTAATACAATATATTATAGTTTAATCTATAAAGATATGTTGAAATTCTCACCTTTTGTATATACTCTTTTTTTAAGGGAAAAAAAATGTAATTAAACATTTTTTCAAAATGTACAATTTGTAAATATGAGTTTACTAAGCTATAATGTAAATTCAGTGAGGAAAGAACATTGGCAATATGTGATCTAAATTAATTAAGATTGTAAATGTTAAACTTAGTTTTCCATAAAATTCAGGCTTGCTAATAATACCAAATCAGATGGCAATGCTGTAATTATACAGACCGCTTTATTTGGCAAATTATTAGATGTAAACAACACCACATAAAGTTTTCAATACTTGTCTCTGCATATAAAAATGAAGCTAAGGAATACTGTAAATTGGTCTGTAACTTCTTTACAACAAGAAATTTTCCTACTGATATACTGTATACTACCCAGCAGAAAGTTGGATGTAAACTTTATTACTACCTGTAAAGTCTCTATAAAACAATTGAAAAGAGAGATATAAACAATATGAATATACCCATGCACATTATAATCTGATTGTACAAACTCTTTTGCATCTACTAACAAAAATGTAGCACAAGAATCTATCTGGGTACAAATTAGTGATATTGTTTTGGTAACTCGAGGTGATTGTATAAAAAATAGCCTTATCGCATTGAAAAGTATACGGCCGACTTAAAGGGTTAGTTCACCCTTACCAAGTAATTGCCCATGCAGATAAAGGTTTCTGTAGATAAAAACAAACTGTGCAGCTAAAGTTGAATAATGCCCTTGCTATAGGTGTATAAATAAAACAGAAAGGTGCCTCTAAGTGCAGTATTTAATGACATATAAAAATTGAAAAACATCAATGGAACACTTACATGTTAAACATGACAAGTAAGCTCATCTGTGCAATATAATTCCGGGTGTAGACGTGGCATAGTGCGTCTGTCCGGCTATGCAGGAACCGAGGTATGGCCAGGAGAGAGGTTGGCTTACTCTGTGTCCTTTCCATGTATAGCAGATGGAAGGCAGTGTGAAACGCAGCATTGTAGATGTGTGAGATCACTGGGAGGCAAGGAACACAACACGTTTCAGAGCATGCACGAGGCTCATAATGAGCATGAGCGCTCCTTTCTCAAGTGTCACTTTCTAAAGTGTCACAGTAATAACTGAACCTTGCTTAGCATGTCCTAGTAATACAGAGAACAGGAGAGGCGCCACCAGATTAAAATGTTAGCATTTATTGAACAAAGAAGGAGTGCATATATCCACTTACATAAGATAAGAGTAATTCGGCACATAAATCCTCTGGGACGTCTTGGCTGCGCTGTGACCGCCTGTTGTTATCCAGTATTGTGTCCCGTACAGCAGGATATCCTGGTAGTTTGTATATCTAAACTGGGACCGCGGCTTGGCTCTGGTCCACAGGATCTGGCAGGCGTCTAACGCAATGACTTCACGGCTGTTTGCGATGGCGTTTCGGAGCATGCGCTCTGTAGATGGAAAGAACAGGCGCGCTCCTTCATCAAAGCTCTGAGCTTTAATGAAGGAGCGCGCCTGTTCTTTCCATCTACAGAGCGCATGCTCCGAAACGCCGTCGCAAACAGCCGTGACGTCATTGCGCCTGGCGCCTGCCAGATCCTGTGGACCAGAGCCAAGCCTCGGTCCCAGTTTAGATATACAAACTACCAGGATATCCTGCTGGACGGGACACAATACTGGATAACAACAGGCGGTCACAGCACAGCCAAGACGTCCCAGAGGATTTATGTGCCGAATTACTCTTATCTTACGTAAGTGGATATATGCACTCCTTCTTTGTTCAATAAATGCTAACATTTTAATCTGGTGGCGCCTCTCCTGTTCTCTGTTTTACATGTATCCTGGAGTTTGCTCCCAACTTCCCACTTGAAGGCTGCCCTGGACTTTAAACTTGCCTGCATATGACAAAAGAAAGGTTTTGCCTCCATTTACTTTATACTTTATATATTAGCTATGAACCCTTCTCCCAACACAATGTCAGTAATGCAAATTCTTGTTGGATTTATAAGAGGGCACAAATGTTGATTATCGTGCAACAGCGCCATCTATGTATATATGTCCTAGTAATGCCTGGGGAGTTTTCAGGTCAGGCTTCATGCTGTATGTAAATGGGCTCCACCTGTAACAAGAGCGTTATTCAGTTTTGGTTAAAACTGCATAGTTTGTTTTTGTCTACAAACATCCTTTATCTGCATAGGCAGTTTTTTTTTTGTAAAGGTGTAGTAACCCTTTAAAGTGGATCTTGAGGTATTATCTTTTTTGTCCTCTGACATTGGTCCATCTTTTAACAATGTAATATTCCATAAATATATATCTGGACCTGAGGATACTGAAAACTACTGTACAAAGCTACATACAGTGATAGCTGCAATTTTTTGGTTTATGTTTTTATGGAGTGGATTGCTCTCTGAACAGTGAACACAGGGGGTCATTTGCTCAGCACGTTTGCCATTTAAAGCACACCTTTTTATTTCTTTAACCACCTCAATACTGGGCACTTTATCCCCCTTCCTTCCCAGACCATTTTTCAGCTTTCCATGCTTTTGCACTTTGAATAACAATTACTCAGTCATGCTACACTGTACCCAAATTACATTTTTATAATTTTGTAAACATAAATAGAGCTTTCTTTTGGTGGTCTTTATTCACCACTGTTTTATTTTTTATTTTTTGAGATGTAAGTGAAAAAAAAACTATATTTTTTCTACATGTCTTTGGTATAAAAAATCCTGATAAGTGTATGATAATTGGTTTGTGTGAAAGTTATAGTGTCTACAAGCTATGCTACGAATCACTGAAAATGTATCAATCCTGATGTACTGACTGTCTCATTTATTGAGGCCCTAAAATGTCCGAACTGTACAAATTCCCTCTCAAATTAACCCTTTTTGTAAAGATGACAGTCCAAGGTATTTAGTAAGAGGCATAGTGAGTTTTTTGAAGTTTCAATTTTTTGCCCACAATTGATTGGAAAATGAAGAATTTTTTTTCTCCACAAAATTGTCATATTTATAAGTTGACCAACTATTTTTACAGACCCAGGGTTTCGCCATGGGGACTTTGTGTGCCCCAGCATACGCAAATCTCTATCTGGGGGGCTGGGAAAGATCCATACACTCGGATGAATAATATGCAGAATTCTTGACGGATGTACTTATATGGTATAGTTACATTGATGATTTACTGGTGGTATGAACGGGATCCAGGGATAAATTAACTGAATTTATCCATAAACTGGGAGACAATACGTTTAACCTCAAATTTACCTCCAATGTTGATGATGGTCAGATCCCCTTTTTGGATCTGTCCATCATCAAACAACATGATGGCAGCCTTGGGACTGACCTTTATCATAAGCCCACTGTGGGCAATACTCTACTTTATGCCACCAGTGCTCACCCTAAACCCTTGGTACACAGCATACCTTTCGCACAATACCTGCGGTTACGCAGAAATTGTGCTTTAAAAAGTGACTTTAGGCGCACTCCGTGAGCGCCTTTTGGCCCGAGGATACTCCCCTACTAACCTCAGAAAGGCCTTTAACAAGGCCTTTCGGAGGTCGAGGAGCTCCCTATTATTTAATCGCCCCAAAGTAGCAACTACTCCTACTACATCGGTTCGATTTGTCATCACATAATCTGCTCATCATAGAACATTGAGGAATATTTTGTCTAGGAATTGGCATATATTAACTGAACACCAAATCCTAAATAAACATATACGCCCTACCCCTGAATTAATATTTCATAGAGCATGCTCCCTACGTGACCGTTTGACGTGTAGTCACTACACGGCGGTCAATCTTCCTAAGACTAGACCTTTTGGAACATTTAGGTGTGGGGAATGTCCACGCTGCCCTTGGATTAAAGAAAGCAAACGTTTTAAGTTGCCCAATGAGGAAATCTTTATCCCACGATCTCATGCAGATTGCGGAACGAGAGGGGTCATCTACCTGATGACCTGTCGCTGCCAAGCATTTTATGTGGGCAGAACGATACGCAAATTGAGGCAGAGAAGTGGAGATCACCTGTACTATTCTGGAAGTGGCAAACTAACTACGATAGGTCGTCATATCGGTTTCCATCACCGATATGACACATCGGTAGTCCACTTCCAGATTTTGGCGAATCCGAGGGGTGGCGACTGGGATCGAACAATCCTATAGAAAGAAACACTGTGGATTGAGCGTTTCAATGCCACCCGTCATCCTGGCTTAAATGAAATGTTATCATATAAACCTTTTCTATAGGTTTATAAATGTGCGGATGTGTCCCTGTATTTTTGAGCCTGCAGCTGTTTAATTTTCCCATCAATCCCTTTTCCTTCCCCTCCCCCCATCCCCCCATCCCCCCTGTCCCCATCCCCTTCCCCTCATCCCTTCCCTTCCCCTTGCTTGCCTCCCCCTCCCCCCCTTCCTTTTTTCCTTTTCCCTCCAACTTGGTGCCAGTTCCTCAGTAGTTCTCTGCATCTTCCGGGACATATTAGGTCCTGTGGATTTTTAATGGTGAAAAAATATCTCTGGTGGTCCAAAAAAGTTCACCCTATAAATAAATCAATTGAAAGTAACATAAACTGACTCCCCTGAGTCAGTTTATGTTACTTTCAATTGATTTATTTATAGGGTGAACTTTTTTCACCCATCGCTATATATTATTGTATGTTATTTGCTGTAAAGGGATACTTGCTCATGTCAGCAGGAGCATTAGTGGGGCAACACCAGTGAACCTACCCCATAATATTTGGGGTCCATTTGCGGCAGATGTGTGCCCACCCTGGCAGGACAAATTTACCCCCCCCCCCCCCCCCCTTCCCTACTCCTTGCCTCCCTCCCCTTCCCCTCCCCTTCCCTTGTCTTGCTTAGCAAACATTAGCCATTGACCTTGTTCCAATTGGCTGACTTGGTGCACCACCTGATTGACACATTGACCAGCGCTTGCGTGGCTTGGTCTCCCATCCCATCCACAATGTGCGCGTTATTCCGTCAACTGCGCATTTGCAATGGGGGTTCATCCCGTGCACCCGCGCGTTGTGGGTCAGAGTCGTCATCTGGCCCATGATGCGGGATGTAGGTGGGAGGGACTGTGGCGCGTCACCGCCATTGAGCAAGTGTGAGGACTGGTGTCGGACTATGCTAAGGACACAGCTATACAGGTATGCAACCCCTTCTTTTATGGGACTTTGTCATAACTATCTTTTACTGAGCTATAAATGGATGATTATTTAGATCATAATGATTACTTTTCATTCACCATAGATTATTTTTCTATCTGGATCAGAGTTTTCTGGCCCAGTAAGTGGTTGGTCCACATGTACCGTATTTATCGGCGTATAACACGCACCGGCGTATAACACGCACCCCAAGTTTAGGAGGGCATTTTAAGGAAAAACAGTTTTAGGAGGGAAGTTTAGGGAAAAAAAAAACTTACATTTAAGCGTCATTTGCAGCTTGCCCAGCGTCATTTGCAGCCTTGCCCAGTGTCATTGCAGCTTGCCCAGTGTCATTGCAGCTTGCCAAGTGTCATTGTAGCTTGCCCAGTGTCATTGTAGCTTGCCCAGCGTCATTGCAGCCTTGCCCAGCGTCATTTGCAGCCTTGCCCAGTGTCATTGTAGCTTGCCCAGTGTCATTGTAGCTTGCCAGCGTCATTTGCAGTCTTGTCCGGGTTTAAATTTCCCGCCGCCGAGAGGCTCTGTCGCGTGCGCCGCCGAAAAAGGCCGAAGCGCCGCCGAAAAAGACTGTTCAGCTCCGCTCGCGGTCCCGCCTCCCTGCTGTTTCCGGAGCGAGCGCAGGGAGGCGGGACTACGAGCGGAGCCGAACAGTCGGCTCGGTCTTTTCCAGCGCCGCTTCGGTTTATTTTGGCTGCGATTCGGTCTTTTTCGGCAGCGCTCGCTATTTTTCGGCGGCGCTTGCCATTTTTGTCACTTTTTTTGGGGGGTATCGGCGTATAACACGCACCCACGACTTCCCCCCAATTTTAAGGGGGAAAAAGTCTGTGTGATACGCCGATAAATACGGTATATTAGGACCTTTGCTTCCAGCTCAATATATGGTATTGGCATCCTGTTAGCTGGTCCTTGAGCCCTGGCACCAAATTTGGCTCTAGAACTCATTCGGTGAGTAATATTATAGGCCACTATTATGGGTTCTTTGGTGATGGTATTGCCGATAATCCATACCCGGTGATCTACTTTATTGATATGGGTATTTCGGGTGTCTTTTGTTCAATATTCTTGGTCTGCCTCTCACACTCATGGTTTCATCCCTATGTGGGCTGTTTCTTTCTCTTCCTCCCCCCTTTCCTTTCCCCCCTCCCCTCTTCTCCCCCCCTCTTCCTTACCAGCACCCGCTTCCTCTCTCTCACACTTTTTTCTCCCCTCCCCCTTTTTTCTCCCTTCTTCCCTCTTCCTCCTTCCCTTCCCTCCCTTCCCCCTTTTTCCCTTCATCCCTCCCCCTTCCCCCCTCTCCCCCCCCCCTTTTCCCTGTTTCCTTTTCCCCTCCCAATTTCTTTCCCCCCCGTTTGTTCTCCCCTTTTCTTCCCTACTTCTTCCCCTCTTTCCTTCCCCCTTCCCACTCCCCCCCCCGCCCCCCTCTGTTGCCTTATGCCCCCCTTTTTCCCCTTCCCTTTCACTGTTCTATCCCCTCTCCCCTACCCTCCTTCCTTTTTACCCCTCCTCCCCCCTCCCCTTCCCACCCCCCCTTTTCCCCCCTTCCCCTTTTTCCTCCCCAACCATCATTCTCTTCTTCCACTTCTTCCTTCACTTTATCCCCCCCTTTTCGTTCCCACACCACCCTACCTTCACACGGTACCTAGACACTCGCCCACTACCGGTACCCTACCATATTGAAACCTGTTTTATATTCATAACAATAGAGTCAGTCCTACACAATCCCCCACATCTGCCGCAGGGGGGAATTTGTTTGGGTTTCATGAGTCCTTGCCTCCGCCTGTATTGATGAGCCAGTCTCCTTTTTTTTTCATTTATTGTATATTTTTGTATTAATGATGTGGCTGTATAATGTATATATAAAACTATGATATATTTCAGATTATACTCCTGATGAAGCAGTTCTGACCACAAAACCGGTAGAGGAACCGTCCCCAACATTTGTTCAAACCTATCTTGCGGGGAAGCCCAATATAAATTTCTCTTGACATATCAGTTGTGCAGCGGATAACTTGATCTTAAATTGCATTTGTTGTACAGATGTATATATTTTATTTATGGTGTTTTTTCATTAAATAATTTTTGTATTTTCTTTAAACTATTTTGTTCTTTTTCTATAATCAGTACCGAGATAGTCCACCTCCAACCAAGCCTTGTGGGTATAGTGTTCTAGGACACACAATCAGCAACTGTGTCTTTGACCTTATCACCCCTTGTTTTCCAAAAACACTATAAAAATGGATGATGGTACTTCGAATTTTCTTACTATTCATATTATCTGAGACTATACTCACCTCATAGCCATATTAATACGTTATTACTCACATATGGCATAGATAAAATTGCAATTACACCCCAAATTATATTCTGCTACTCCTTCTGAGTATGGTGATACCACATGTGTGAGACTTTTCCACAGCCTGGCCACATACCAAGGCCCTAAAATGTCAGGGAGCACCGTCAGGTGTTCAAGGGGCATAAACTACACATTTAGTTTCCTTACTACCTATCACATTTTTGAAGGCCCTGGAGCACTAGAACAGCGGAATTACCCACAAAATGACCTAATTTTGGAAAGAAAACACCCCAATGTATATTCTATTAGGCATAATTAGTCTTTTGAACAAGTCTTTTTTTTTTTTTTCCACACGTTTTTGGAAAAAATTGAAAGAAAATTTCAATTTGTCAATTTATAAGATATTTCTAACACAAAACATGTACATAGCAAAAATTATATCCCAAAATACATTCTGCTACTCCTCTTGCATTTGGCTATACCACATGTGTGAGACTTTTTCACAGCCTGGCCACATACAGAGGCCCAGCATTCAAGTAGCACGTCAGGCATTTTAAAGGCATACATTACACATTTCATTTCCTGACTACCTATCACATTTTTGAAGGCACCTGAGCCTCTTTGTTAGGATTCTGTTCTCCTTAGTTTCCATTTCAGAGCCACTGCTTTCTACTGGCTCATACTTGCTATCCGAGTCTGATGGAGAGAGTCCCCCACTACTCTTGTCCAACATACTCTGGAGTATATGGAAAGCTTTCTCACTGCTGAATATTTTTTTAGCCATGATTACTGGGACAGATGTGTGACAGATGTTGATCACTGGGACATATGTGACAGATGATCATGGATAAATGTGTGCAGATGTGCACTTGGACCGATGTGGCAGATGATCACAGACAGATGTGTGCAAATGTGCACTGAGACAGATGTGGCAGATAATCACAGACAGATGTGGCAGATGATCATGGACATATGTGTGCAGTTGTTTACTGGGACAGTTGTGGCAGTTGTTTACTGGAACAGATGTGGTAGATGATCATGGATAGATGTGGCAGATGATCATGCACAGATGTGTGCCATATGTGCACAGATTATCACGAACAGATGTGCACAGATAATCACTGACAGTTGTGGCAGATTATCATGGATAGATTTGCCAGATGATCACAGAAAGATGTGGCAGATGATCATGGACAGATGTGTGCCAGGTGATCACTGGGACAGATGTTCACTGGGACAGATGATTTTACTGCGACAGATGTGGGACAGATGTGTGACATTGTTTTTTTACTGTGTGGGGACACTAGCTGGGTGATTAGTGTGTAAAAAGCTCATACACACTAATCCCCGGTTTGCAGCACAGATCCGCTCTCCTTCTCACTGACAGGCTCCGTGTGAGGAGAAGGAGAGCTGATCACCTGGCAATGGCTCTCTGTTTACATTACATGATGGCTGTGATTGGACACAGCGATCATGTGATCAGGTGGGCCAATCTCAGAGCCCTCCTGCCGATCCAAGATGCGGCATGTCCAAGGGAAACCAGTGCATCGGGATCACGTGGCTGCGTAGGCATGTCCACTCAGGAGGACGAAACGCCCACCCGGCCGTGTGGCCAATGCATATCTTTTAATAAAGGACTTTTCCCAAAGTGTATCCTGTCTTTTTTTTACTATTTATTTTTTACACTTTTTTGTGTGAAATGGTAGGGGTACAATGTACCCATTACCAATTCACATAGGGAGAGGCTGGGATCTGGGGGTCCCCTTGTTAAAGGGGTTTCCAGATTCCAAAAAGCCCCTTTAGCAAGGGTTGTGGGGATGAGGCCCTTGTCCCCATCAACATGGGGACAAGGTGCTTTGGGGGGCTACTCCAAAGCACCCTCCCCATGTTGAGGGCATGTGGCCTGGTATGGTTCAGGAGGGGGGGCGCTCTCTCACCCCCTTTTTTTCTGCAGCCTGTCAGGTTGCGTGCTCGGATAAGGGTCTGGTATGGATTTTGGGGGGACCCCCACGCAATTTTTTTGTTAATTTTTGGTTTGGAGTTCCCCTTAATATTCATATCAGACCTGATAATGAACTGGGGGGGCCATGTCTTTTTTTTCAATGAGTTTTATCTATATTGCCAAGACCCGACAATTCATTACAGCCGCAAACAGTTTCAAGTTACTTTTTTTCCTTTAGAAATTTCATTTTGCTGTAGTACTGTTCTAAACAGGGAAAACTGTGCCACAGGCATACTATAGGCACCCCCCAAGCACAATATTTAAAGGAATATTTCATTTTTTTTTTTTAACCAAAGATTTTTATTGGGTTTTGCAGTTTACATGTGATATCAGAAACAATATAAACAACAGGTAGTTATGAGATATAACAGTTGATACATGAAAATTAAGCCCAATAAGTAACATCGATAAGCTACCGAAATAACCATAGAAAATGGCCTCAGAGGAGGCATAACCTGTCACCCCTTGCGGGTACAATATGAGCAGGCTTAGATTAGGTGTAATACTAAGGCAGCTTCCCAGAGACCTTACTGAGGGTCTTGGGAGATATCGAAAGAGCATAGGGTATTGCGTAAAAAATAGGCAATATGTAGTCATGTAAACATATATTACGAACTTAATGAACTGTGATAAGCAGTCAGGAATATTTCATTTTTATTGTTTCACTTTAAGCATTATTAAAATCACTGCTCCCAAAAAAACGTCCATTTTTAAAACTTTTTTTTGCATTGATACATGTCCCCTGGGGCAGGACCCGGGTCCCCAAACACTTTTTATGGCAATAAATTGCATATAAGCTTGTAGAATGAGCACTTTTGATTTTTCATGTTAATGTCCCATAAATTTTAACGGTGTTCCACGGCTTTCAAATTTGTTGCAAACACCGCATAATGTTCACTGTTCGGCGAATAGACGAACACCCAATGTACATCGGGCTCATCCCTATTCGGCTATGCCGTCGTATTGATACCTCCATGGAACCGTTTCACTAATTCTTTTTAGCACCGTTTTCATCATTTCACCAGCTCTTTACTTTTATTGGTTATTTTAACATTCTTATACCTACACAAGAGTTGACTATTTACTTTGAGCTACAGCCCAGTTTTTGAAGTTACGTTTGATCACATCTAGTTAGGCTAGAGAGTGAGACGGAATCGGCTGTCTCGTCATCTTGTGGCATGTCCATATCTTGCCACCTTGCAAAAGTCGTACCCTTATCGCTGGCAAATTACGTGCCTTTTCTCAGAGACATTAACGATGTTGAAGCATAAAAATCCGTACCCTATTTCATAGTTGGGTAGGATTAATATTATGAAGATGGCGATCGTGCCAAAATTGCTGAACTTCTTTGAAACATTACCAGTTCCTGTGCCCATGTCTCAATTAAAGCTTCTTAAGAGATGGTTTCTAACATTTATATGGGGAAATAAAGCACATCGGGTGGCCAGCTCAGTGGTCTTCTCTCCAAAGCACTGTGATGGCTTAGGTGCACCCAACGTTCTAAAATACTATTACACCTCCCACCTTCGATTGGTCCTGTCCTGGTCTGCCCAGACTGCTCTGAATAGATGGTCAGAAATTGAAATGGGTTCATTATACCCAGCTCATCCCTGCTCTTTACTCTGGTCCCCTACTCTACTTCATGATACCAATTTATGTGGATTATGTCTGGCCTCAATGCTCTTTATTTTGAAGATTTGGTGTGCCTGCATCACTAAGTTCTCTCTCTTTTTGCCATGTCCTATCTTGTCCAATATACTCTACAATCCCATTATCCCTGACCCCTGAGTATCACACTGGGCTGGAGCTGTTTTTTTTTCAACTACGCCAAATTGTACACCCAGTCACCTGCAGGTTTCGTACATTCACAGACCTCCAGACTAAATCCAATATCCCCACTAGGGATGAGCCGAACACTCCATTGTTCGATTCGCACCAGAACCTGCGAACAGACCTAAAGTTTGTGTGAACTTTAGAACCCTATTAAAGTCTATGGGACTTGAAAGTTCAAAATCAAAAGTGCTAATTTTAAAGGCTTATATGCAAGTTATTGTCATAAAAGGTGTTTGGGGACCTGGGTCCTGCCCCAGGGGACATGTATTAATGCTAAAAAAACTTTTAAAAACTGACGTTTTTTCGGGAGCAGTGATTTTAATAATGATTAAAGTGAAACAATAAAAGTGTAATATTCCTTTAAATTTCATACCTGGGGGTGAGTATAATATGCCTGTAAAGGGGCGCATGTTTCCCATGCTTAGAACTGTCCCTGCACAAAGTGTCATTTTTGCAGGAAAAAAAGCATTTAAAAGCACTCGCGGCTATAATGAATTGTCGACTCCCGTAATACAGAGAACAGTCATTGATAAAAAATATGTGTGGGGTTCCCCCCAAATTCAATTACCAGGCCCTTCAGGTCTGGTGTGGATTTTAAGGGGAACTCCACGCTAAAATTTTTAAAAAAAATGGCGTGGAGTTCCACCCAAAAAAATCCATACCAGACCCTTTATCTGAGCACGCAACCTGGCAGGCCACAGAAAAAGAGGGGGCGAGAGTGCGCCCCCCCTCCTGAACCATACCAGGCCACCTGCCCTCAACATTGGGAGGATGCTTTGGGGGTCCGTGACCCCTCAAAGCACCATGTCCCCATGTTGATGGGGACAAGGGCCTCATCCCCACAACCCTTGCCCGGAGATTGTGGGGGTCTGCAGGGGGGATTATCAGAATCTGGAAGCCCCCTTTAACAAGGAGACCCCCAGATCCCACCCCCCCTGTTTGAAATGGTAAGGGGGTACAAAAGTACCCCTACCATTTCACAAAGAAAGTGTAAAAAATTGTTAAAAAAGACACCTTTGGGAAAAGTCCTTTATTAAAAATAAAAAAAGATTCCAGCGATGGTAATCCACTCTTGCTATCCAGCTGTGGGTGATCTCTTCTCCGGGGTCCAGTGATGGTTGATCTCTTCTGATGACGTCCAGAGCAGCGCATTCTGTCTCCATGGAGACACTGCAGGAATCCGTCTTAGCTGAGGAGGACCGGGCCACCCGTCACCTGACCCTGCCCCCCTCTGACTGAACGCAAGGGGAAGCCAAGCTTCCCCAGTGACGTACGGGTGACCCCGCCCTTCTCTGATGTAACGGAAACCTGCGTTACATCAGAGGGGGTGGGGTCATCCGTACATCACTGGGGAAGCCACAACCACCGGTCACCGGTCAAGGGTTGTGGGGATGAGGCCCTTGTCCCCATCAACATGGGAACATGGTGCTTTGAGGGGTCATAGACCCCCAAAGCATCCTCCCAATGTTGAGGGCATGTGGCCTGGTACGGTTCAGGAGGGGGGGTGCTCTCTTGTTCCCCCCTCTTTTCCTGTGGCCTGCCAGGTTGCGTGCTCGGATAAAGGGTCTGGTGTGGATTTTTGGGTGGAACTCCACACCATTTTTTTTTTAAATTTGGTGTGGAGTTTCCCTTAAAATCCATACCCTTCAGGTCTGGTATGGATATTTAGGGGGAACCCCACGTCATTTTTTTTTATTTGACCCGGGGTTCCCCTTAATATCCATACCAGACCTGAAGGTCCTGGTAATTGAATTTTTTTTATTTATTTTTTTATCAATGACTTTCAATGACTGTTCTTGGTATTACGGGAGCCGACAATTCATTATAGCCGCGAGTGCTTTTAAATGCTTTTTTTCCTGCAAAAATGACACTTTGTGCAAGGACAGTTCTAAGCACGGGAAACATGCGCCCCTTTACAGGCATACTATACACACCCCCCAGGTACGAAATTTAAAGGAATATTACACTTTTATTGTTTCACTTTAAACATTATTAAAATCACTGCTCTTGAAAAAACTGCAGTTTTTAAAACTTCTTTTTGCATTAATACATGTCCCCTGGGGCAGGACCCAGGTCCCCAAACCCTTTTTATGAAAATAACTTGCATATAGGCTTTTAAAATTAGCATTTCTCCCATAGACTTTTACATGGTGTTTGCGGCTGTTCGAATTTGCCGCAAACACCCCAAATTGTTCGCTGTTCGGTGAACAGGCAATGTTCGAGTCGAACATGAGTTTGACTCGAACTCGAAGCTCATCACTAATCCCCACACATACGTTTTATTTCTATCTCTAAATTAGACATTATCTCTCCACATTTTCACCTTCACTTAGTCTATCCAAACCTACCACATTTGAACTTATATATGCTCAAGGCCCCCATCAGTTGCATTTTATCTCCTCTATTTATAAACTATTGCATGACTTCACTCCAATTTCTATGGCTCACCATGCTTATATGCGTAAATGGTCTTCCATTCTTCAAAGCCCCATCTCCCTCCCATGTTGGAACAAAATATGGAGAGACAGCTTATGTTCTGATATAGAACTCCTGAAGTACTACACTGTCAGGATTGTTCCCTTTTCCCCTCTATGCTGGCTGCACCTGCGCGATCGGTGCTTGAAACTTACAAGGAATTTATCTGTTTGATCTGTGGATTGTGACATGATCATAGTTTGGACTTTTATGTAAGTGTACCGTTTAATAAACCGCATGTTGAGACAGTATCGCACTGTGGAGTCTTTTTGTCTCCTAAAACATTTTGCTATCGAGGTTTCCTAATACTGCATCCTGTATCCTGAGTTGCTGTGAACCTCCTGGTGTATACCATCCATGGCCATAGGAGAGGAACGTCCAGATTTCCTTCTTAGCGGATCAGAGATCCAACCAATCGCTATGTGACCTCTCTGAGTAAGATGGGTCCCTGGCTTTCTGGTAAGCCTCCATTTTTGATTATGGTGATGGGTGTCACGTCGTCAGGTTTATGATCATCTCCAAACATTATTTTCTCCCATGGGACTCTATATAAATTTTTTTGTTTTCATTATTGCAATTCATTCACATGTGATGTACTTTTGCATATGTGTCTTTATTCACAGTTATTATTATGTATATATAATTGTTTGTCTGCTTATTAGTGTATTTGTTTGCATTCACAAAAATGCACTTTTTTTTGCAATTTATTAGTGCCACTGGCCCTGCATTAGTTGGAATTAACATGTTCCACTAATTTGAGTCCTCGTAGTCAAGCAGGTCCTATGCCTTCATCTTGACCGTTGTGCTCTTGAGTCCTGGATAGGGCCTTTCCTGTCTTCAATGTGTGACCCAATTAGTTTAATCCCTACAGACATTTTTTGTCTGAAGCGTGTACAATGTAAGTTATCCATGTTCGATCTGACAATACCTGCTATGACAATTGTTTGCACAGTGACATATACTCTTTTTGTAGAGATTTTATACCCATGTGAATCTATAACAAAACCTCTGAAGAAGGACTATTGACCGCCACTAGTCCACATTGCCAAGGACAGTGACCAGCTCATACAACTGTATCACTTTGGGTACTAGTACAATGCTCTTATGTCAAATGTACATGTTTTACATGCATACTTTTATCTATCTTTAATAGAGTTGAGCGGACACCTGGATGTTCGGGTTCGGCGGGTTCGGCCGAACTTCGGAAAAAAGTCCGGGGTCGGGACCGAACTTGACCCCGAACTCCGAACCCTATTGAAGTCAATGGGGACCCGGACTTTTGAACACTAAAATGGCTGTAAAAAAAATGCTGCCTCCTGCTAAGACGTTCCATCTCAGCTGGTGGTGCTGGTTGTTGTGGCGTGCCGACAAGGCTTTTCCACATTCCGGCTATGCTAACCCTGCCTTGCGAGGTGCTGGCGGTGCCCCGGCTGCGTTGGCGACCTCTTCCTCCTCCTCTGCCTTCGCCTTGTGCTTCCACCGTACCCCCGCTTCCAAGTGGGAATGCCACCAGCAGCGCGTCTACCAGCGTGCGCTTGTACTCGCGCATCTTACGATCACGCTCCAGTGAGGTAATTAAGGACGGCACGTTGTCCTTGTAACGGGGATCCAGCAGGGTGGCCACCCAATAATCAGCACCAGTTAAAATGTGGGCAACTCGGCGGTCGTTGCGGAGACACTGCAGCATGTAATCGCTCATGTGTGCCAGGCTGCCCAGAGGCAAGGAAAAGCTGTCCTCTGTGGGAGGTGTATCGTCTGTGTCCTCTGTATCCCCCCAGCCACGCACCAGTGATGGACATGAGCTGGTCTGGGTGCCACCCTGCTGTGAACATGGTTCCTCCTCCTCCTCCATCTCCTCCTCATCCTCCACCTCGTCATCCTCCAGAACTGTGCCCTTGCTGCCAGACAATTGTGTACCTGGCGCTTGTTGGTGCAGGAACCCAGCCTCGTAGCCACTTGTAAATGACTGCCCTGAAAGCCTTGGAAATGAACCCTCTTCCTCCTCCTCCTCCTCATCCTGTGCCACATCCTCTTCCATCATCACCTTAAGAGTTTTTTCAAGGAGGCATAGAACTGGGATAGTAACGCTGAGAACGGCGTCATCGGCACTGGCCATGTTGGTGGAGTACTCGAAACAGCGCAAAAAGGCACACAGGTCTCGCATGGAGGCCCAGTTATTGGCGGTGAAGTGGTGCTGTTCCGCAGAGCGACTCACGCGTGCGTGCTGCAGCTGAAACTCCACTATCGCCTGCTGCTGCTCGCACAGTCTGGCAAGCATGTGCAAGGTGGTATAAATGCTATTGGGAAGAAAAGAAAACACCGCAAAATTTTATTTTTTTGCAATGTTTTTGCAATATCAGACTACACGGACAGTATCTACAGCGTTTATGAAAACGCAGAAAATGCTATTGGGAAGAAAAAAAAACACTGCAAAATTTTATTTTTTTGCAATGTTTTTGCAATATCAGACTACACGGGCAGTATCTACAGCGTTTATGAAAACGCAGAAAATGCTATTGGGAAGAAAAAAAAACACTGCAAAATGTTATCTTTTTGCAATGTTTTTGCAATATCAGACTACACGGGCAGTATGTACAGCGTGTATGAAAACGCAGAAAATGCTATTGGGAAGAAAAAAAAACACTGCAAAATTTTATTTTTTTGCAATGTTTTTGCAATATCAGACTACACGGGCAGTATGTACAGCGTGTATGTAGGAACACGCAGAAAATGCTATTGGGAAAAAAAAATAAAAAGCAAAATTCAATTTTTATGCAATGTTTTTCCAATAGCAGAATACACACAGACTGTGGTGTATGTCTTAGTATATGCAGTGCAGTAATGTTGCACTGAGCTTGAAGGTAAAACGTTTAGATTTTATCTGGCACTGGCCTCATGGCACTGTTACTGTGACACTGACTGTGCACTGCACCCCAGCCAGGGTACAATTGATTTAGGAATCTCTTCAAGAATTATGTCTGCCTCTTTCTTTTGCAAAATAAACTCCCTCCCTATTCTAGCTATCTAGATCGCTCACTGAGCTAACTAATTAGAATAAAATTCCAGGAATGTGGACTGACTTTAGCACACTAACTCCTAAAATCTTCTATTTATCTGCAGCACAGGACACTGCCTAACAGTGTGTGTCTAACAGAATGACGCTGTGTGCTGTGTGTGGGCTATATATAGAGGCTGGGTCACATGCTGCACTGGCCAATCACAGCCATGCCATTAGTAGGCATGGCTGTGATGGCTTCTAGGGCACACAAGTTAAACAATCATCCATTGGCTGGCCTAAAGCTGTGAAAAAGGCGCCAATACAGCGCCGAACACCGGACCCGAACCCGAACTTACAGCCAATAGTTCGGGTTCGGGTCCGGGTCCCGGACACCCAAAAGTCCGGTACGGACCCGAACTTTACAGTTCGGGTTCGCTCAACCCTAATCTTTAATAAATAAAACACTTTCTTACTCTTCATACCCTTTTTTGGCCTGTCTATTAAAGACCCTAAGGGGTTTCTCTCACCGTGCCGTTTGGCACCAGGTGTTCTTTTTGCTAATTTTTATCTGGGTTATAGTGCACAGCTGCTTATTAAATTTTAGTTCCTAGCATGGATATACCTGTTAAATTTAGTCTGAGGTACTTAGTAAGAGGCATGGTGTGTTTTTTGAAGTTGTAATTTTTTGGCACAATTTTGGGGAAAAGTAAGAAAAAAAAGTTTATTTTTTACATACTGTCAACAGATACAGTTCAGCATCATCATATAACTGGTGTGGTAGTGACAAAAGCAACGGGACACTGACTGGTGTGTGACCAAAGCAATACAGTGCTACCACATTAATACTGTACCACTCTGGGGAGTTTATCAGGATCTTTTTTTCTTACATACTACGATTGCTTATAGCAGTGAATTTCACTGCTATAGGCAAATATTTTTACTGATTGACAGTGTTTACTGAATTACACTATGTATTATTGTGATTAGCTGTGATTGGCCACAGCTAATCACATTGCACAAATGGGCTGTGACTGGCCCTGTCTGTACCATGTGATCACTATGGCCAATCACAGCTAGCAACACAATTGTATACAATGAATGGCATGAAAGGAAGCCATTTATTGTTTACAACTGTGATGTGATCTGCTGTGATTGGCCACAGCGATCACATGATACTGGCAGCAGGCCTATACACTGATCAGTCATCCGCTGTGTCTGGCGGACACAGTGGGTGACAAATTGCACTGGAGCGTGGGGACTTCATATGACATCCTCCCAGAACAATAATCTTCCCGTCCGACCGTCATTTTACAATGACATAGTCAGGAAGCAGTACAACTAGAACTATAGGAACCAGAATTTGGTTCAGATTAAAACTGCTGCCATGTAATAGTCTTTAATTTCGGGTAGCCCCATACCACCTGCTTGTTTGTGCTTTATAAGGAGTACATATGGACTCCCAGCCTTTTTATCTTGCCAAATTACTAACATTTACTTTATTTCAGTAAAAAAGGAATTTGGCAAAAGGTGTATGCAGGGCCCTAAAATAATAAAAAAAAATCAGGAGGGTAATCTTAAAAGGTAGCCAGTCTACTTGACCAGGACAGTTAGTATTTGCTGAGTCTCTTTAATTTCTGTTGAACTAAAAATAGTAAGGGGGGCATTCTTGTTAAACAGTCTAGACAGTGGATTAGTAAGTTTAATAATGGCATTGGCTACTTAGTCCACATGGCAAAGTATGGAAAAGGCTTTTGTAATGAGGAAGCCAGAGATGATTCTATACCCACATAAATAATGCTGGTTTTAAATTCATAAATTGTATAATAGGACACTGAATTAAGTATCTATAAAATGGTATCAGCTGTTTGCAGAGAAGAAGCCAGTTTAGATAAGGTTATGATACCATCGTCTCCCAATAAGGAAAGGGTGTGCACTTGCACAATTTATTCATGTAATTGATCCATGACAGTTGTATATAGATATTATATTAAAAATGTAACACTCTGCCAGGATTGTCATTTTTATGAACACTTATTTAAAAATGTATACAATGAAATATATAATATATATTTTATACATTTTGCCTTTTTACCATATAAAGTCACATGGGAGGTAAACAACAGCTGATATAACCACTTCCTGCCTGCCATATAGCCGAATGACGGCAGCAAAGTTGTTAAGTTATCCTGACTGGGTGTCATATGACATCCAGCAGGATAAGCCTGACACACCGCATCTCCTATGCTGGTAAAGTGCCTATGACGTAGGCTCATTACTATGTAATGAGCTGTGTCCAATCACAGCTCATCACATGGTAACCAGGAAGTGGGCCGATCGGCAGCTCTCCTGAAGGGGGGGTCTGCACTGATAATAAGCACAGTAGTTATCAGTGCAGACGCACCAGGGATGCCCACTAGAGCCCACCAGGGATGCCTACTAGAGCCCACCAGGGATGATAATCAGTGCCCATTAGGGATGCCTATCAGTGCCCATCAATGCCGCCAATAACTGCCCATCAGTGAGGCCTATCAGTGCCACCTTTCAGTGCCAATCAGTTCCACCTATGAGTGCCAATCACTACCACCTATGAGTGTCCATCAGTGCTGCATATCAGTGCCACCTATCAGTGCCCATCAGTGCTGCTTATCAGTGCCACCTATGAGTGCCCACCAGTGCTGCATATAAGTCCCTCATCATCAGTGCCATCTCATCAGTGCCCATCAGTGCTGCCTCATCAGTGCCCATCAGTACAGCCTCATCAGTGCTAATCAGTGAAGGAGAAAACTTATTTATTTACAAAATTTTATAACAGAAATGATACCCCAATATAAACCTCTATTTGTGGGAACAAAAAGATAAGAAGTTTGTTTGGGTACAGTGTTGCATGACCGTGAGCTTGTTATTTAAAATGTGACAGTGCTGAAAGCTGAAAATTGCCCTGGGCAGGAAGGGGGTGAAAGTGCCCTGTATTGAAGTGGATAAAGATGTGGGCAGTGTGCTAAGATTTTCCAATGTGGACAGGCAACTTTCCCTAGTAAAAATAAGCCCATTTTCTAATGACAGGTCCTTGCAATGTGCAGAGCCGACATGGGACAGCATAAGGGGAATGCAGTTTGTGTGATTACAGGTGGCTATTGGCTGGAGCCAGGGCAGCAACAGCAGCTGATTGGTGTAGTTTCGTCGGGAGCAGAGACCCGCAGGACAGAGGTGATAAAAGAGGCCGTTAGAAGGACACAGTACCTCAGGACCGGGACTCCCGCAGGACCGTCGGACATGCATCGCGCACCTGAGGGCAGAGAAAGCCTGTTACGCAACCTCATTGAGAAGGCGGAGGGCTCCGGTGGAGAGGAGTGGCTTCGTCTATGCCTGGGGGCTGGTCAGTTAGAGGCTCCGCCTGGCCCTTCTGCTCTATCCCTGATAGAAAAAATGGAGGATACAGCTGTGCACATGCGCAGTCCGCGCTGCCAGCCGAAGAGAGGGAAGAAGAGACTACAGTCCCCAGCTTCTCCTAAGCTATGTGAGGAGAGAGCCCGCAGCCTTCCAGCAACAGTGACATCCCCAAGCCAGGAGACAACCTCACAGCCAGCAGCTGCCAGCAGCGTGCATGACAGGAGTTCGCCTAGTGGTGAGACATGTTCTCTATCTGTACCTGAATTGAATGCTTTTCTATTGTCATTATCTAGCATTGTTAATGACCTTAAGGGAGCGCATACTGTTAGCGCTAATGTGAATAGATATGAAGGGGCACAGTATTCTGGTGCTTTGCATGACGCTAATAATAATTTTAAATTAAATGAGGGGGCACAGTATTCTGGTGCTGTACATGATATCCAATCTAACTATAATTCAGGGGCACAGCTTGCTGGTGCGTTATTACACTCTGGTGCATGTGGTGGTTTAAAAGAAACTGAGGTGGCACAGTGTTCTGGTGCTTTTCAAGATAATTCTAGTATTTCTGCTATTAACAGGGATGCACGGTTGCATGGTGTTTTCCCAATTAGTGACAATATGACACAGCAAAATATGGATGATGTCAGTCCTGTCTGGCGCAATGTGGCTGAAATACCAATTAATGCAAACGTTGCGGACAGCAGTTTTAGGAAGCAGGTGCTTAAGCCTGTTCTTTCTCCACGCACGGTGGCGGAACCCTCCTTTAAGCTACCCATGCCATGTGACATTTCACCACTGGGTTTCCACCTATCGGACTCAGTTAAAGAGAAAATTTGGAAAGGCAAGCTTATTGATTTGCTGTCATTGCTGCCTTCTTCCAAAGAATTTGTGGTTAGAGTGGATAAGAGATTATAGGAGAGGGCTGATGATGATAAAAGGAAATCTGTCCCTAAGACTTTTCAAAATTGGCTTCAGGCCTTTTGCATATATGCAGCCGTACTGGGTGAGCATTTCCCGGAGAAATGTTCGGGTTTATTCCAGCATGTGGACATCATTGCTGAAGCTTTTCGCCATTTTGGCGGCACAGCATGGTTCACGTATGACGAGAATTTCAGACAAAAATTGGCAGTCCATCCAACGTTGCAATAGGGTTGTAAGGATGTGGGTCTCTGGCTGAATCTCATGCTGCCGCAAAAGCCTCAGTTTGTTGCTCGGCCAGTGACTCCTCAACAAGCCTTTCGCAAGGGCTTCTGCTTCGCTTTCAATGAGGGGCAATGTAAATTCTTTTCCAACTGCAGATATAGGCACGAGTGCTCTTACTGCAACGGTAATCACCCCACAAGCAGGTGTTTTTGCAAAACTACAGCATTATCTGCCACCCCCTTGCCCCGTGATTCGGTTGGGAAAAGCCATGACCCCAGTGAGCTAGCCAAAAATGTGGCCTTGGCTAGACCAATACCCAGACCGCACGATGGCCCGGTTACTAATTGATGGCTTTGAAGAAGGGTTTTTGGTTCCTGGTTTTTCTGGATCAGGATGTGTTCTGGTTAAAAAATTGCTTTTGGACAGAATGCACCCGGATGTTGTCCAAGAGAAAATTGACAAGGAGGTATTGGAAGGTAGGGTTGCGGGGCCTTTTGACCATCCACCTTTTCCTAATTTTCGAATCTCCCCATTGGGCATGGTGCCCAAGAAGGAGCAAGGTAGTTTTAGACTTATCCATCATTTGTCCTATCCACCAGACTCTTCACTCAATGATGAAGTGTCTGATGTGATGGCCCCGGTTTCCTATTCCTCTTTTGACGAAGCCCTGGTAGTATTGAGACGATTCGGGCAGGGGGCTTTGTTGTCAAAGGCAGATATTAAATCAGCCTTTCGCTTGCTTCCCGTGCATCCGCAAGGCTTTAATTCCCTGGGTTTGCATTTTCAAGGTAAATTCTATTTTGACAAATGCCTGCCCATGGGGTTTTCCTTATCATGTTTTTATTTTGAGGCCTTTTCAAAATGTTTACATTGGGTGCTGTCCCATTGTTTCTCTGCAGGAGGTTCCTTGCATTATTTAGACGATTTTTTGTTCATTGGCCCTGCTGACTCCCCTATTTGTCTTAATTCTTTGAATACATTTTTGATGATCTGTGAGTCATTTGGGGTGCCTATTGCTAATGAGAAAATGGTCCTCCCTTCGCCAATCATTGAATTTCTAGGTATTACTATTGATTCGTCATCAATGGAATTCAGATTGCCAGAAGAGAAATTGCATCGGATGCGTTATATGATTTCCCTCTTTATAACCAAGGTTTGGTTGAAGGAAGGTTTGGTTGAAGGAGGTGCAATGCTTGTTGGGCTTATTCGCATTTGCAGCCAGGGTTATCCCTATAGCTCGAGTTTTCTCTAGAAGCTTTGCTTTGGCTACCAAAGGCTTGAAGAACCCATATGCACATGTTCGCATTTCTGCTAGAATTAAGGAGGATCTAAAAATTTGGGATACTTTCCTTGTCCATTTTAATGTTTCTTCGGTAGCGCAACATGATTTTACAGATAGTTTACAACTAAACTTCTTCACGGATGCCGCAGGTGCATCCGGCTTTGGAGCCTTTCTGGATGGCCGCTGGTGTGCTGCTGAATGGCACCCCAGCTGGCTTCATCAGGATATTCTGCACAATATAGTGCTCCTTGAATTATTTCCAGTGGTAGTCTCGATTGTTATATGGAAAGAACAATTTATTAATCGCAGGGTGGTAGTGCATACTGACAACAAAGGGGTCCTCTTTGCTATTAATATGCTCTCATCCAAGTCTGAAGTTGTCCTCAAACTACTGCGCTTCTTAGTCTTACATTGTTTACGTTGCAATATTTGGTTAAGAGCACACCATATAGCTGGTTTGGAGAATAACATAGCTGATGCTTTATCTCGCCTGCAGTTCGAGAGATTTCGGGTGTTGGCTCCATTGGCGGATCTACACGGCACTCCTTGCCCAGACTTCCTCTGGGGCTTAATATGGGACTGATATCAACTTACCTCCAAAATTCTATCGCACAGAAGACTTGGCGTGAATACGAATTATCCTGGTCTAAATGGTGCTCTTTTTGTGCTAGGGTAAATATTGACATGCTTGAGGTGAATGCTTTTGTTTCCTTAGCCTTTGTATATTTTTTGATTGAATCACAATTACGTCCTGCCTCGGTTAGTAAAGTTTGGCAGGGGTATAATTTTTTCAAAAATTTGCAGGACGTCCAGCTCTGACTTCCTTTTTTCAAGTTTGTCAGATACTTAAAGGATTTCGTAAATCTGTCCATGCTAAGGATAATAGACGTCCCATTTCGGTGGAATTATTGATCAAGCTGCTGGTGGTTTTGGAGACCGTTTGCAGCTCTACGTTTGAAACGCTCTTGTTTAGAGCAGTTTTTTCGGTCATATTTTTCGGTGCCTTAAGGATTGGAGAAGTGGTGTCTCCAAACAGGACAGGTTCTTCTTTTCTTTTGTCGAGTCACGTATTTATAGACCATGATTGTTTACGTTTGTTTGTATGTAGGTCTAAGACTTTTGGGCTTGGCAAAGGGCAGTGGGTTGCGTTGTCTAGGTCCCCTAACCCAACGATTTGCCCGGTGTCCAATGTTAAATTTTTTTTGTCTATTCGTCCTTCTTGTGAAGGTTCCTTTTTTATCCACCAGGACCAGACACCATTGACCAGATATCAATTTTCGGCTGTTCTCTCATCCTGCCTGAAAAGTCTTAACCTATCTGGTTTTAAATTTTCTTCTCACTCATTCCGTATCGGTGCAGCCACAACTGCTAGTCTCCTGGGGTTTGATCCGGAAGGCCAAAAGAGGGTTGGTAGATGGGCTAGTAACAGATATAAAATTTATGTCCGTCCTGAGTTACTTATCTGATAATTTTTTGTTTCAGATCCAGCTAAATATACAGTTTGGATTGTAGGCCACTCCTATGTCTACTGGGCTGGTAAGCAGGCTGCATCTAGGAGTTATTCTAGTAATTTGGGTTTGGACGTTCACGATTTTTCTGTTTTCTGGTCAGGTGTCCGGGGCCTTCGTTGGCGAGATCTGAAAAGTCATTTAGCTCATTTGGCATCTATTTGGCCGTCTCCAGATTTTTTTGTCTTCCACTTGGGGGCCAGCGACATCGGTAAGGTTCGTACCTGGGACCTGCTCTGTGAGATAAAACAGGATATTTATGATATTAAATTATAATTTCCCAATGCTATTCGGGCATTCTCTGAGATGGTTCCTCGACTTCTTTAGTCTCCTAGTGGAAGTCTATTTTATCTTGATAAGGTTAGGAGACGGCTAAATAGAACAATCCATAATTTTATAATTTCTTTGGGCGGTTTATCCTTCCGCCATATGGAGCTGGAAGGTTTTCTTCCGGGCTTGTTTAGAAAAGATCTAGTTCACCTGTCAGTGATTGGTGTTGATTAGGGTTGAGCGAACCCGAACTGTAAAGTTCGGGTCCGTACCGGACTTTAGGGTGTTCGGGTCCCGAACCCGAACAATTGACTGTATGTTCGGGTTCGGGTCCGGTGTTCAGGGATTTAATGTTGCTTTTAAAAATGTCTTTTAAAAGCACTCGCGGCTATATGAATTGATATTCATATAGCCGCGAGTGCTTTTAATACAGAGAACAGTCATTGAAGTCATTTATTTTTAAAAAGTTAGTCATAAAAAGTGTTTGGGGACCTGGGACATGTATCAATGCAAAAAAAACTTTTAAAAACGGCCGTTTTTTCGGGAGCAGTGATTTTAATAATGATTAAATTGAAACAATAAAAGTGTAATATTCCTTTAAATTTCTTACCTGGGGGGTGTCTATAGTATGCATGTAAAGGGGCGCATGTTTCCAGTGTTTAGAACTGTCTCTGCAAAAAGTGTCATTTTTGCAGAAAAGAAAGCTATTTAAAATCACTCGCGGCTAAATTAATTGTCGGCTCCCGTAATACAGAGAACAGTCATTCATTGAAAAGTCATTCATAAAAAAAAAAGTCATTGATAAAAATAAAAAGGTCTGGGATGGATATTAAGGGGGATCCCAGCCAAAAAAAAAAAAATGGCGTAGGGTCCCCCTCAAAATCCATAACAGACCCTTGAGGTCTGGGATGGATTTTAAGGCGAAACCCAGCCAAAAAAAATGGCGTGAGGTCCCCCTCAAAATCCATACCAGACCCTTATCCGAGCACGCAACCTGGCAAGCCACAGGAAAAGAGGGGGGGACGAGAGCGGCCCCCCTCCCGCCTGAACCGTACCAGGCCACATGCCCTCAACATTGGGAGGATGCTTTGGGGGTCTAAGACCCCCAAAGCCTCTTGTCCCCATGTTGATGAGGACAAGGGCCTCATCCCCACAACCGTGCCCAGTGGTTGTGGGGGTCTGCGGGTGGGGGGCTTATCGGAATCTGGAAGCCCCCTTTAACAAGGGGACACCCAGATCCCGGCCCCCCCCTGTGTGAAATGGTAAGGGGGTACAAAAGTACCCCTACCATTTCACCAAAAAAGTGTCAAAAATGGTAAAAATTACAGGAGACGGTCTTTGACAATTCCTTTATTAAAATCTTCTTTCTTCTGGTCTTCCTTTCTTCATCTTCTCCTTCTGGCATCTTCTTCTTCCATCTTCTTCTTCCTCCGATCCGCTTCTTCTTGGCCTTCTCGTCCAGCATCGGTGTCTCTTCTGGGCCGCTCCGCGCAATGGGAGGCTCCCGCTGGGTGAGGCTTCTCTTCGGTATCTTCTTCCACGGCGTCGGTCTCTGAGGCTTCTCTCCGGTATCTTCTTCCAGGGCGTCGGTCTGTTCTTGGGCCACTCCTCGCAATGGGAGGCTCCCGGTGTGTGAGGCTTCGCTTGGGCTGACAGTTCTTTTATAACGGAGGGCGGGGCCACCTGGTAACCCCGCCCCCCTCTGACGCATGGGGACGTCATGGGGAGTTCCCTATGGCTTTCCCCACGTCACGGGGAAAGCCATATGGAAGTCCCCATGTTCCCATGCGAACCCAAACTTTTTTTCTGAAGTTCGGCCGAACCTGCCGAACCCGAACATCCAGGTGTCCGCTCAACTCTAGTGTTGATATATTTAATATGGGTCTGCAGAATTTGATTGAAGGTGCTATGGTGTTGGGGGGACCTCAGTCAGTAGATACTCTACTGTCCTCGGTCTGTGGGGATTAGTCGTCCAGCATCGGCTGGATGGACAAAATATAAATAAATTGTGATGATTGTGTTATAGCCAAGATGGCTTCATTTATTTTAATTTATAAATATTTATGAGGATTACCCCCTTTAAACAACACCAGGGCCAAAATATTATTTACCAAGAAATTCAATAAAAATGATTAAAAGAAGAAAGTTGTAAGTGTATTATTTGTTCATGTTAATGACTCTTTAGTGCGGGCCCATGACAGGTCCTTGCAATGTGCAGGGCCGACATGGGACAGCATAAGGGGAATGCAGTTTGTGTGATTACAGGTGGCTATTGGCTGGAGCCAGGGCAGCAACAGCAGCTGGAGTTTCGGCGGGAGCAGAGACCCGCAGGACATAGGTGATAAAAGAGGCCGTCCGGCCGTTAGAAGGACACAGTACCTCAGGACCGGGACTTCCACCCCCCTCCCCCTTTTATTTATTATAATCGTCAGGGTGTTGCTTATTGGGGATTAGTCGTCCAGCATCGGCTGGATGAACAAAATATAAATAAATTGTGATGATTGTGTTATAGCCAAGATGGCTTCATTTATTTTAATTTATAAATATTTATGAGGATTACCCCCTTTAAACAACACCAGGGCCAAAATATTATTTACCAAGAAATTCAATAAAAATGATTAAAAGAAGAAAGAAGTTGTAAGTGTGTTATTTGTTCATGTTAATGACTCTTTAGTGCGGGCCCATGGGTCACAGCATCAAACTCAATCATGATCCCTCTACGTCAGTATGTTTTTCTTGTTCAAATATTTTATTGAATATATTTCAATGTACAAAAGCAATACACATGACAACAAAGGTAAAACCAGAATAGAAATGTTGTCAGTATGTTTTTAAATGAAAACATTTCTTCTGCTATCTCATGTCCAATGGTTTATTTATATAACTGTAATTTGGTGCTATGCTGTAAAAGGTTTTTATTGCATTGGGTTATTTAGTATGCACAAACCAAAAAACACAGCAATTTAATGGACATTACCAATGCATACCCTACTATTTCATGCAAGAGTAACTGTTTCAGAAAAAAGAACTCTGTATGTCTTGTGAAACAATTGTTTATTAATTAAGGTGTATTCAAACCAAGCTGTGCTGTATATCAGTATAAACATAAAAATAAACTTCTAGACCAAACTAAATATCAAAAGATTTTTTTATGTTCCATTTTTCTTATTCCATCCTGGTCAGTTCAATAGCCAAGTAATTATAATGCTTGCTTGGCAGTAAACTGGTTACAGAAATGATTTGATATATATATATATATATATATATAGATATATTTTAATATGGCAGATTTAATATCACACTCCTTTAATAAAGTTTTATATTCTCATATGACAATCAATATAAAATGTCTAGGTTAGATAGTCCGTTTTAATATTTTATCAATTTAATATTTTCTTGCAACCCTTTGAGTTGATTTAATTCAAAATAAAATTGTCTGTGGAAAAATAATATTTGATTTTCATCCCAACTTTAAAAGTTTGTCCCAGTTTTTTATTTTTTATTTTAGTGTTGACTTATTTATGGTGCTCTGTGTTGTGGAAAAGGTCAGAAAGTATTTCAGCTTCATATTAATAAACTCTATACATCACACACATATTTACTGTATGTTAACTTGTAATATAATTTTAATAGACAATTGATATTAGCCCTAATTTTAAAATATATATTGACCACCAGACACAAGACAGTGCAACCAATTAATACTTTAAGTTTAGAATTATTATGCTAACACAAATAATAATAGTAATATCATCACAGTTCAGCCTATCAATGCTACTTATGCAATATGGCTTGACAATATGATGATATCCTATTATGTGTAGGGATGAGTAAACTGTTTGTAAAACCCAAAAATAGCACTAAACCTCATTGAAGTTTATGAGGTCTATGACTCCAATGAGTCTATGAACTTCATTAAAGTCTATTTAAGCCAAATCTTATTATTTTTTGCTGGCTTTTTCAAGGCTAATTTTTTGCAAATGTAAATATTATTCAACCATTCACCTACTGTTGTACAGTTTTCAATAGCAGACCTGCAACCCTTTATTTACCCAGCCCCATTTATGAATGGTGCTGGACAAATAGCCAATCTTCCCAATGATCTGTGTGTTCTGAGCTGTCATAAACACCTGTTTGGGGTTTATACATCTCCCAGGCTCCTCTCAAGTACACATTTATGGGATCTCTGATCCACGATACAGTTCGGATCTTCGGGGTCTTCTCCCCCAGGCAAATTTAAACTCATCTGAGACAGACAGCCAGTGCTCTCGGCCTGGGAAATCAGACAACTCCTGTCTGTGATAGAAAAAGTTTTGTGAAAGCTAACAAGCCGTATATGTGGAAGATGACAAGCGGTAGGCTTGCTCAGCCTGGTAGTGAGGGCCTGTATGTATGTATAGTGAGTGCCGAGACACGGCTAGGTTTTTTTTTTTTGCTATTTTTGTTACTGTTTGTTTTCTGAGATACTGTACAGAACCCCTGTACAGTATATAGACTTGTAAATATTACAAATAAACACTGCACTGTTTTGTCCCTACCATTTTGATATCTGTGCCTGAGATACTGCTTATCCCAGGGAGCTTTGTACCTATCCCCTGCTCACATCCTTCATCTCCATCCTGTCACTATATGTGACAAGTATATTAACCCCTTCACATCCTCCTCCCCTGTGTATGACTTGTACATTAACCACTTCAGCTCCGGAAGCTTTTACCCCCCCCCTTCCCGACAGGCCATTTTTTTTGGGATAGGGTACTGCGTCGCTTTAACTGACAATTGTGTGGTCGTGCGACAATGTACCCAAATAAAATTGATAATTTTCCCCACAACTAGAGCTTTGTTTTGATCACCTCTGCATTTTTTTTTTGAAAAAAAAAAAAAATATATATATTTTTAATTTTCTGCTATAAAACATATCCTATAAAAAAATTAGAAAAAGTAAAATTTCTTGATAAATTTAGGCCAATATGTATTCTGCTACATATTTTTGTTAAAAAAAAATCCCAATAAGCGTATATTGATTGGTTTGCACAAAAGTTATAGTGTCTAAAAATTATGGGATAGGTTTAGGGACGTATTATTATTATTATTTTTTTATATATTTTTCACTAGTAATGATGGCGATCAGTGATTTTTAGTGGGGCTGCGACATTGCGGCGGACAAATCTGACACTAAGTGACACTTTTTGGGGACCAGTGACACCAAATACAGTGATTGGTGCTAAAAAATGCACTGTCACTGTATAAATGACACTGGCAGGGAAGGGGTTAACATCAGGGGCAATCAAATTGTTACATGTGTTCCCTCTGAGTGCTTTCTTTTTTTTTTGTTTCACAAAGTTTGAGTGCTTTCTAATTGTAGAGGGAATGCTTTGACTAAAGGAAAACACAAGATCTCCATTTTCCTCTCTGGCAGAACAGCAGTCTGCCTTGTTTAAACCACCATTCTGCCTCTCTATTTACAATAGCCAGGTTCCCGGTGGACATCGCATCTGCTGGACCCGCTGATTGGTTCCCGCTGTGTCCAACAGCGGGAGCAGGGCTCTGGTGGCGCGCAACCCCAGGGCCGAAGAAGAAGATCACGTACAGGTACCTGATTTTGCACTTAAGGGCCTGCAGTATATGATTGTGGGGCGGTCCTTAAAGTGGATGTAAACCCAATGTTATCCTTTCTAAACTACTGCCATAGGGGTTATCTATAAGGATATACATGCCTCCTGCCTGTATCTTTACCTGTCAAATGTCTCCCCTCTGTCATTTACGAGACCCAAAAACTGCAGATTCTGTTGGTGGGTCTGTTGTCTGGAGCTCGGTGGGTGGAGTCGTGATGTCAGTAGACACCCCGCCCACCTCTACACTCCCCTTGTCAATATGCATTTTCTCCTGTGTATTTCTTACACTGAACTTCTGCTATGATCTCTAACATCCAGTGAAAAGACAGGAAAGTAACCACATGACTTCAGCATGCCCAATTATGCTGAGGTGTGGAACATCCAATCCTGGCAGAGCAGCAGAAGAAAGGAATGGGAGGGAATTAAAAAATAATGCATGTCTCTTAGGCTAGTGCACAAGATATGTAAATCACCTGTCACTCACAGCAAGGGGGAGGATTTGACAAAGTTTTTCTCTGTTTGTCAAGATTTATCTCACTGAACAATAAAAGAGGATTGCTCAGAGCTGGATTAACTCTTTGTGGCAAGACTGGGCTCAAATGATAGGAAATCGTATACTCTACATTATGACATAAAATAAATAAATAATAAAAATTCACGTTTACATCCACTTTAAGTAATAAAGGGTAAAAATCAGGTTTACATCCACTTTAAGTAATAACGGCTAATGTATCTAGTGAATTATTCCCAAGCTCCATGTTTAACCATCTAGTACCAGTATGTTTCTTCCCTTCTAAAAATTTGCTGCAAAAATAAAATTAACTTGGGGTGCTTACATTCCAAAAAAGGACATTTGTTTTTTTTTTTTTTTGCACAATTTCAGCATTTGAATTTTAACAGAGAAGGAGGCAAACTGTTTTTCTTAGGCCTCATGCACACGGACATTTAAAAAAACGGGCTGTAAAGCTAGTACAGATGCCAGGAAAAAAGCAGCGTTAAAAACAATTTTTTCCGTGTTTTGCATTAAATTCAATGCACGTTAATCCGCGCTAGCTTTCAGCCGCGTTTCTCTGTCCCTATTCAAAATCAGTGGTTCCCTATGGGATCCCATTGATTTGAATAGAAGTCGTACCAGAAGTCGGATCAAGATGATCCGACTTGCGGTGCGACTTGTTGTGCTGAGGATCTTGTAGGGGAGCCCCGCAAAAATGTAAAACAACAATTTTGTGTGAGGTTCCCCTTCAAGACAATACCAGGCCCTTCGGTCTGGTATGAATCTAAAGGGGAACCCCACACCAAAAAAATGGCGCGGGGTCCCCCAAAGATCCATACCAAACTCTTATCCGAGCACGCAGCCCGGTAGGTAAGGAAAGGAGGCGAACACCGCCCCCCTCCTGAACCATACCAGGCCACACGCCCTCAACATGGGGGGTTGGTGCTTTGGGGCAGGGGGGCCCTGCGCCCCCCACCCCAAAGCACCTTGTCCCCATGTTGATGAGGACAAGGGCCTCTTCCTGACAACCCTTGCCCGGTGGTTTCGGGGTCTGCAGGCGGGGGCTTATTGGAATCTGGGAGCCCCCTTCAATAAGGGGGCCCCCAGATCTTGGCACCCCACCCTATGTGAACGAGTCTTCTCCTCCTCCTCCGCCGTTCTCTTCTCTCTTCCGATGTTGACACAACACTGTCTCCCGCTGTAATGCGATGTACGCGGTGCATTGCGACTTATATAGGCATGGGGGCGTGGTCACCGGATGATGTCACCCGGTGAACCAGCCCCCTTATAACGTCAGAGTCCAATCATGCCCCGGGATATGACGTCATAAGAGGGCGGGGTCACCGGGTGACATCATCCAGTGACCACGCCCCCATGCCTATATAAATCGCAACGCACCGCTTACACCGCATTACAGCGGGAGACAGCGTCATGTCAACATTGGAAGAGAGAAGAGAGAAGAGAACGGCGGCAGAGAAGACCGGGCACCTCCGCTGGTAAAAGAGCTGAAATAAGATAGCGTTGGAGCCCGGCAGAAAGCACCAGAGAGCGGTAGAAGAGGCCGGAGAAGTCGGAAGAGACCCCTGAAGTCGGAAGAAGACCACCGGAGCTGCCTAATAAATTACTTTAAAAACCTGTGTAGTGTGATTTTTTTTTATTGACACTTTTCCCCCAGGTGCATGGGTAGGGGTACGATGCACCCCTTACTAGTTCACATAGGGTGGGGTGCCGGGATCTGGGGGCCCCCTTATTAAAGGGGGCTCCCAGATTCTGATAAGCCCCCGCCCGCAGACCCCGACAACCACTGGGCAAGGGTTTTCGGGAAGAGGCCCTTGTCCGCATCAACATGGTGACAAGGTGCTTTGGGGTGGGGGGCGCAGGGCCTCCCCTGCCCCAAAGCACCAACCCCCCCCATGTTGAGGGCGTGCGTCCTGGTATGGTTCAGGAGGGGGCAGTGTTCGCCCCCTTTACTACCGGGCTGCGTGCTCGGATAAGTGATGGTATGGATCTGTGTGCCATTTTTTTCGATGTGGGGTTCCCCTTAAGATCCATACCAGACCGAAGGGCCTGGTATCATCTTGGGGGGAACCTCACACAAAAAATGTTTTTACATTTTTGCGGGGCTCCCCTTCAAGATCCTCAGCACACAAGTCGCACCGCAAGTCGGATCATCTTGATCCGACTTCTGGTACGACTTCTATTCAAATCAATGGGATCCCATAGGGAACCATTGATTTTGAATAGAGACAGAAACGCAGAACGAGGCTTAACACAGCGTTAAGCCTCGTTAATTGCCTTTTAACACCTTTTGCCCGCGTCTGACGTTTTTTACAGCTCTAACGCTGGAGCCTCAGAATGCACCGGTCCTGTTTTTTTTTTACAGCTTAAAAACGCCTATGCCATTTGCAGCTCAAAAAACGCCTAGGTGGGCATGAAGCCATAGACTAACATGGACAGGTGTTTTTAAGCTGCAAAAAACGCTCAAAAAAGCGTCTGTAAAAACGTCCGTGTGCATGAGGCCTTAAAGAATTTTAGTTGTTTTTTTTATAGTAAAAAATATATATTTTTAAAAGGAGCCCGTATTAAATACGACCAAAGGAAACCAAAGGACCAAAGGAAGGAAAGTTCTATATTTCTTAAAAATCATATAAAATTGGGTACATTTGGGTACTGTGTCTCATAACAGAATAATTGTCATTCAAACTATTACAATTCTGAAAACTGAAAAATGGCCTGGTAATGAAGTAGTATTACTATCTGGTTCTCAGGTAATTAAATACCATTTTGTGGGGGAACGGCCTTTTAATGTGGCTTAAAGGGCAACATTAAAATGCACAAATCCTCTAAAGATCATGTTTTTGGTGTGCCTTAAAACTGCACATGAAGTTAGAGAACAGTGCAATATAGTCATTTAAAAGTAACTGATTTTGCTCACAAACAGCAGTCAGGGATCTGTCATTCAGCAGCAGTACTACTGATGTATCCCTGGACAGCCTCTGATTGTAATCAAATGGACCAGGGACCATGGGTGAACATATTTGATCAATGGCATCAACCAGGACCCCTAGCTGGTTTGTTTACATACAAAAGTGAGGAAAGGGGCTGTCATTTGCAATTGGAAAAGAGGCCAAGCATCATTGGGTGGTCAGCATGTTCATCATAGCAGTTTTAAAACACTGTCTGGAGGTGGGTCATTGTGATTGAAAAAGACGTGACATTGCTGGACAACATGGTTGATGGATTTACATCAGGGGACATTGTTTATGTTTTTAATAAAGGACTTTTTCACAGTCTTTTATTTTTTATTTTTTTATCTGGAATGAGTAACAAGTGGTACTATGTACCCATACTCATTCCCATAAGGGGAGCAGATATTTTGGGGGTGTATTTTCGCTGTCCTCCCTTGTCTAATAACCCAGGCTGCATACAGAGATAAGCCTCTTGTTTAAATTTTAGGGGGAACCACATGTCGTTTCTTCCTGTTTTGTTAATGGGTACTGTCTAAATTAAAAACAAAAATGTTGCAGGGTCTCCCTTAAAATTTATATCAGACCCTTATCCAGGCATGCAGCCTGGGTGACCAGAAAAATGGGGACAGTGAGTGTGTGCCCTTTCCTCTTGCAATATATCTTGTCCCATGTTGAGGGGACAAGTGTCTCCTTGCCACATTCTGTGGGGTTTTGCAGAGGATACTTAATCAATTCTGGAAGACTCTTTATAATAAGGGGGGTCACAGATATCCAGTGCCTCCTAGAAGAATAAGGATGGTGCCCCCATAGGAGAATGAATACAGGATGCATAGTACCCCTTGTTACTCATTCCCCCCAAAAATGTAAAAAAACAAGCAAAAAAAACAGTATCCTTCATTTAAAAAAAATAAATGAACAATGCCATCAAATGTATATCCAACATCAATCTCATCTTCCTTTGATGCAGATCCTCATCGATCATGATAACCTGTATCATCCTCATCGATCATGATGCTACTGTACCTGATAACCTTTACATTCCACCTCTAGATGCTTCGAAGACACCACCATAATCCACCTTCTGATGACGTTAGTTCTTCTCACTATCACTGCAAAATGACAGTTCTCCAGCAGTTGTTTGTAAACAAATTGTCTGGGGATCCTAATTCTTGTCTTAAACCAGATATGTTCAAGACCATTTCATTCAGGATCCTTGGCTGGTTTGTTTACAAACATCAACTGGCCAGGGAGCTGTCATTTTTTGCTGTAAAGCGACCTAACTTTAGTGTGGCTAGCGTTAATATATCAGCACTATAGCCAGCCAGGGATTTGTAATTTTTGGAAAGTAGCACTACTGATGCATAATGACAGATGTCCGGCCAATTGTTGTCTGTAAACAAACTATCTGGGGATCTACTGTAGGGTAACCTCATTGACCAAATATAGTCATGACACTTCTGTACTCCTGTACACTCGCTTACTGACCTCCCATTCTCTACTCTACTACTGCTGATCTACTACACACTGTAGTACTGATCTACTACACACTGCCCTGCTAACCCATTCTACTCTGACCTACAAACTGCAGACCCATGTCCTCTGCCCTGCTGACCCCCTATACACTGAACTACTGATTCCTGTTTCTATACACTCATCTGCTGTCCTCCCATCCTCTGCCCTCCTGACAATTTTTATTGCACCCCCACATCAGAACAGGTCCTGATTACAAGCCCTATTACAACTTTTCCTCATTGAAAATAAGAATACAGTTGATATTTCTGGAGGTATTGGCAACTCGAGACATGATTTGGGATTATTGAAAAAGCGGTCCAATGCTTCAAATATAATGCACTTTGGAAAGACAGTTATCCAACAATGGGTGGTTTGGGGGGGAGGGGTTCCGTGTTTGTCAGAACTACAAAGAAAAAAGATTCAGGGGTGCTTATTTTAAATAATTGTAAAATGGTCAAACAGTGTGGCCAATAGTGTGCACAGTAAATAAAGCAAATATAATTCTGGTGTGCATCACTAGAGAGTTCACCAGCAGGAGAAAAGAGGTTCTGAATACACTATATATAGCCTCATTTAGATTAACCCCTTGCCGTCCGGCTCACGCCAATATACGTCGGCAGAAGGGCATGTACAGGCATTTAACGTACCTGTACGTTGCCCTTTAAGACGCGGCAATGTGGGCGCGTTGCCTGCCGCGAGCTCCGTGAGTGTGATTGCGGGTCCCGCGGACTTGATATCCGCGGGGATACCCACGATCGTCTCATGGAGAGGAAGAACAGGGAAATGCTGATGTAAACAAGCATTTCCCCATTATTCCTAGTGACAGGACACTGATCATAGCTCCCTGTGATCGGGAGCGGTGATCAGTGTCGTGACACACGTAGCCCATCGCCCCCACAGTTAGAACACATCCCTAGGACTCACTTAACCCCTGCAGCACCTCCTACTGGTTAACCCCTTCACTGCCAGTCACATTTACACAGTAATTAATGCCTTTTTAATCGCACTGATCGCTGTGTAAATGTGAATGGTCCCAAAATAGCGCCAAAAGTGTCTGATCTGTCCGCCATAATGTCGCAGTCATGATAAAAATCGCTGATCACCGCCATTACTAGTAAAACAAATATTAATAAAAATGCCATAAAACTATCCCCTATTTTGTAGACACTATAACTTTTGCGCAAACCAATCAATAAACGCTTATTGAGATTTCTTTTTTTACCAAAAATATGTAGAAGAATATGTATCGGTCTAAACTGAGGAAAAAATATATATATATTTTTTGGGGATATTTATTATAGCAAAAAGTTAAAAATGTTGATTTTTTTTCTAAATTGTCACTCTTTTCCTGTTTATAGAGCAAAAAATAAAAACCTCAGAGGTGATCAAATACCACCAAAAGAAAGCTCTATTTGTGCGGAAAAAAGACGTCAGTTTTGTTTGGGAGCCACGTCGCACGACCGCACAATTGTCAGTTAAAGCGATGCAGTGCCAAATCGCAAAAAGCGCTCTGGTCTTTGGCCAGCCAAATGTTCCGGGGCTGTAGTAGTTAAGGTGTTGAGTCCTGGGACCTCACCTGCAAAAATATATTGATAAGATAGAATGAGTGAAGATATCGGCAACAAAAATGCTGAGCGGTCTGAGGGATAAAGCATATTAACCCTTTTGCCACGCGTGCTATAGCCATAAGGCATATGAGGTATTGCTGACTTTGCTACTGTATATCCTCGTGGTTCAGTTACCATGGGCTTATATCAGAATGGTCCACCTTACTGTGGACTAAATAAATAGCTAAGATCAGCAGCTGATAGTTTTTTTCCTATGTTAATAGGGCCTTTTTTATGTTTGGGGGGCCTTTTATTTGCAGCAGGCATCATTTAAAGTAAAAGAATGTGCAAAATGTAAGTTCACCTAAACCACCTTAGATTCAATCCCTCAAACTCACCACACCCCCTATCTCCATAGATACGTTATTGTATTAGGCATATATCAATTAGGCATAGTATCTATAAATAAAATCATCTTTCTACTGGTAAATGTTACACTGCTGTATCCTCTGCAGTATCTTAAAACTTAACTAAACTACAAAATAATTCACAATTACAACTCTCAATTGTTTCATCTTGTTTCTTGAAAACTCTGTGTACATTTAATCCAAATGTATAGCTTGGAATCTTTTCTGAGATCCCTAGTTGCATCCATTTCCTTTATGCCTGTATCTGCAATTTTACAGCATCTGCTGTTTCAATACCTCCCCTTGTAGCCTGCCATTAGGATGTACTAAGAGAAGGGACAACAAATGTAAATGATTAAAAGCTATGAGCCAGAATGAAAGAACACATCTATGGCATCCCTTTAGATGAGCATGTTTCTTCCTGTTCACCACTGTGTAGAGCAGACAGAACAACAGTGTAGTGACTGGGGGCACTGCAGGGTGCAACTGGAGATATTGTTTTGCATTCAGCAGAAAGCTGATACACCACCTAGTCAGAAATACTAAAAACAGCAGCTGTTCCTACAGGGATAGAGCAAGGATAAGCACTCATTTTCAAGAAAATATATTTCAACAATACTTATGCAGCATTTTATGTCAGTGATTAATGCTTTATATTAATATGTAATGTAATGTAGTACTTCTTATAGCAAGTTCTTAACCCATTCTCTTTCTCTAGTAAATTTGGACCTGGCCTTCCTATTTAAAATTGTCCTGTCTTTGTGTTATTAATAGAGTTTGGAACACGGAATGTGGAACATGGAATTTGGAATTCGGGAACAAGGAACACAGAATTTGGAACACGGAATTATGAACAAGAAAATTGGAATTCAGAACACGGAATTTGGAATTCTGAGCATGAAATTTGGAGTTTGGAACATGGAATTTGGAGTTCGGAACATGAAATTTAGAATTCGGAACACAAAATTTGGAATTCGGAACACAGAATTTGAAATTTGGAACACGGAATTTGGAATTTGGAATTCGGAACATGGAAATTGGAATTCGGAACATGGAAATTGGAATTCGAAAAACTCAAAAATTCTAAATACTGAATTTGGAATATGAAATTTGGAACACGGAATTTGGAATTTGGAACACGCAATTTGGAATTTGGAACAAGGAATTTGGAATTTGGAACATGGAATTTGGAATTCAGAATTTGGCATTTGGAACGCAGAACTTGGAATTCGGAATTCGAAATATGGAATTTGGAATTTGAAATTTGGAACACGGTACACGAAATTTGGAATTCGGAACACAGAATTTGAAATTCAGAATTTGGAATTTGGAACACGAAATGTGGAACATGGAATTCGGAATTCGGAATTTGGAATACAGAATTTGGAACAAGGAACACAGAATTTGGAACACGGAATGTGGAACACGGAATTTGGAACACAAAATTTGGAATTCAGAACATGGAATTTGGAATTCAGAACATGGAATTTGGAATTCTGAACATGGAATTTGGAGTTCGGAACCTGGAAATTGGAGTTCGGAACATGGAATTTGGAATTCGGAACATGAAATTTGGAATTTGGAACGCAGAATTTGGAATTCAGAATATGGAATTCAGAATTTGGAATTTGGAACACGGAATGTGGAACATGGAATTTGGAATTCAGAATTTGGAATACGGAATTTGGAACAAGGAACACAGAATTTGGAACAAGGAATTTGAAAGTCCGAACATGGAATTTGGAATTCTGAACATGGAGTTTGGAGTTCGGAACATGGAAATTGAAATTCAAAACATGGAATTTGGAATTCAAAATACTGAATTTGGAATTCAAAATACCAAATTTGGAATTCAAAATTTGGAATACCAAATTTGGAATTCAGAATTTGGCATTTGGAACACGGAACTTGGAATTCGGAATTCGGAATTCGGAATTCGAAAAACAAAACATGGAATTCGGAATACAATTGGACCTGTGTTAAAGTTGAAGCACAGAAGAGAATGCTCTTAATTGCCAGCATTATGATAAAACGCTTTTACCTAGGCCACGTGCCTAGAGTTACTGATGATGAGGGATGACTCGAACATTGCCTGTTCGCCTGTTCACCGAACAGCAAACAATTTGAGGTGTTCGCGGCAAATTCGGAAAGCAATAATGCTTAAAGTGAAACAATAAAAGTGTAATATTCCTTTAAATTTCATACCTGTAATTTTTGCAGGGAAAAAAGTCATTTAAAAGCACTAATGAATTGTCGGCTCCCGTAATACAGAGAACAGTCATTGAAAGTCATTGATAAAAAAAATAAAAATATGCTTGGGGTTCCCCCCCAAATTCAATTACCAGGCCCTTCAGGTCTGGTATGGATATTAAGGGGAACCCCGGGTCAAATGTAAAAAAAAAATGACGTGGGGTTCCCCCCAAATATCCATACCAGACCCTTCAGGTCTGGTATAGATTTTAAGGGTAATTCCACGCCAAATTAAAAAAAATGGCGTGGAGTTCCCCCCAAAAATCCATACCAGACCCTTTATCCGTGCACACAACCTGGCAGGCCGCAGGAAAAGAGGGGGGACGAGAGAGCGCCCCCCCTCCTGTACCATACCAGGCTAAATGCCCTCAACATTGGGAGGATGCTTTGGGGGTCTGCGGGCGGGGGGCTTATCAGAATCTGGAAGCCCTCTTTAACAAGGGGACCCCCAGATCCCGCCCTCCCCGGGTTGAAATGGTAAGGGGGTACAAAAGTACCCCTACCATTTCACAAAGAAAGTGTAAAAAATTGTTAAAAAAACACACAGACACCGTTGGGAAAAGTCCTTTATTAAAAATAAAAAAAATAAAAAAAATAAAAAAGATTCCAGCGGTGGTAATCCACTCTTGCTACCCAGCAATGACTGATCTCTTCTCCGGGGTCCAGCAATGGGTGATCTCTTCCGATGGTCCAGCGCAGCGCATCCTGTCTCCACTGAGACACTCCAGAGAATTTGGCGTGGAGTTCCCCTTAAAATCCATACCAGACCTGTAGGGCCTGGTATGGATATTTGGGGGGAACCCCACGTCATTTTTAAATTTGACCCGGGGTTCCCCTTAATATCCATACCAGACCTGAAGGGCCTGGTAATTGAATTTAGGGGGAACCCCACGCATATTTTTTTTTTTATCAATGACTTTCAATGACTGTTTTCTGTATTACGGGGAGCCAACAATTCATTATAGCCACGAGTACTTTTAAAATACTTTTTTTCCTGCAGAAATTACACTTTATGCAGGGACAGTTCTAAGCACGGGAAACATGCACCCCTTTACAGGCATACTATAGACTATAGGTACGAAATTTAAAGGAATTTTACACTGTTATCATCAAAGTTTATTTGAAAAAGATCAAGATAAGTAAAGTTGGAGTCGCAGCCCCAAATAGTAACACATTCAAAAACAGTTAGATGTTGAACAACTGTCACGCCCCTGGTAGTGGTGAGTCTGATTAGCAGAGAAGGGCCTCCCTTGCGGCTCCCACTCGCCGGTCCCCTGGTGATGTGACAGTAGGACCAGGAGTCAGGAGGGGCACAGGTGCCTGGCAGGATTAGTAAGACCGGTACGAGAGATCCCTGGATCAGCTCAGCGGTTTGAGGTAAGTAGGTAACAACAGGCAGGCTGGAACTGTATGCAGACTGGAACAACAGGCAGGCTGGAACTGTATGCAGACTGGAACAACAGGCAGGCTTGGATCTGTGTGCAGACTGGAACAACAGGCAGGCTGGAACTGTATGCAGACTGGAACAACAGGCAGGCTTGGATCTGTGTGCAGACTGGAACAACAGGCAGGCTGGAACTGTATGCAGACTGCAACAACAGGCAGACTTGGATCTGTGTGCAGACTGGAACAACAGGCAGGCTGGAACTGTATGCAGACTGGAACAACAGGCAGACTTGGATCTGTGTGCAGACTGGAACAACAGGCAGGCTGGAACTGTAAGCAGACTGGAACAACAGGCAGGCTTGGATCTGTGTGCAGACTGGAACAACAGGCAGACTTGGATCTGTATGCAGACTGGAACAACAGGCAGACTTGGGTGGTCAGACAGGCTGGGTCGGGTATCAGGCTGGCAGCGCAGTACAGATGGGTAAGACAGGAGAATGGTCACAGACAAGCCAAGGTCGTTTTGCAGGGACAGAGCGGAAGGTCAAGGATAGCCGGGTCAAACACAGGTAAACAGACTTCAGATCAGGTTTTCTCACAGAACGCTGTAGAGCAGACAGCGGGGACCGTCTGTGACAGACGGATTTAAATAGCCTCATTGGCGCCAATGGGGGCGCGCACTCGTTCGCGCACGCGCGCGCTCGCGCATGCGCAATGGCACCCGAGAACGGGGACCAGGGATGCTGAGGCGCCGATTACTGGCAGGATCCTCATGTCGCCGGCCACTGGCAGAGCCTTCATGACATTGCCCCCCCCTAAGGGGCAGCCTCCGGATGCCCTTCCGGGCAAATTTCTCAGGATGGGCCCTCTTAAAAGACTGGACTAGACTCTTAGCGTGGATGTTCTCCTCGGGCTCCCAGGAATTTTCTTCGGGGCCGTACCCCTTCCACTTGATCAGAAACTGGTTTTGGTTCTGCCTTCTTCTGAAGTTGAGGATAGCCTCCACCTCAAACTCCTCTTCCCCATCCACCAGGACTGGGTCAGGAGGGGTGGCCCTCCTATTGGGAAATGGATTACTTGCCGAGGGCTTCAGCAAGGACACATGGAACACCGGGTGGACCTTCAGTGAATCCGGGAGTTCCAATTCGTAAGCCACCTCGTTGATCCTTCTTTTGACCGGGAAGGGACCCAAGAATTTGGGGCCCAGTTTCCGTGACGGGCAGGCCAGCTTCAAGTTAGTGGTGGATAGCCATACGGGCTCACCTGGAGCAAGCACCAGTTCTCCCCGTCTCTTCTTGTCGAAGATGGCCTTGTTGTACTCCTGAGTCCTGGTCATGGTTTCTTGGAGAAGTTGGTTATTGGTGGAGAAGAAATTGATCCGTTCTTGGACCGCTGGTACAGTGCAGTCAGGGAGAGAGTTAGGCAGGAATGCGGGGTGAAACCCGTAATTTGCAAAAAAGGGAGTCTGTTTGGTGGCAGAATGGGTGGCGTTATTGTAGGCGAACTCGGCCAGGGGCAGGAGGGAGATCCAGTCATCTTGGGCAAAAGAGGAGAAGCAGCGCAGATACTGCTCTAGGGTCTGATTGGTCCGCTCCGTCTGCCCATTGGACTGAGGGTGGTAGGCAGACGAGAGAGCAAGTTCAATATCCAAGGACTGGCACAGGGACCTCCAGAATCGAGAGGTGAATTGCACTCCTCGGTCCGAGACTATGCTAGCCGGTACCCCGTGGAGTCGGACAATTTCCCTGATGAAGACCCGTGCCGTCTCTGGAGCTGAGGGAGTGCCCTTCATAGGGACGAAGTGTGCCATCTTGGACAGACGATCGACGATCACAAGGAGGTATCGCCACTCCTCCAGGGCAGCCTTGATTGCCAATAGTTCCCGGTCACCGACATCATAATTCCTCTCGGCCATGGACAGTTTGCGGAAAAAAAAGCGACTGGGTGCAACAAGGACTTGTCCCCTTGCCTCTGAGATAGTATGGCTCCTACCGCAATTTCGGAGGCGTCTACCTCCAGGGTAAAGGGCAGAGAGGAATCCAGGTGCCTGAGGATGGGTGCTGAAGTGAACAAAGTCTTTAGGGCCTCAAAAGCCTCCTGGGCCTCAGAAGACCACCGGAAACGGGTCCCTTGTCTGGTCAGTTGAGTGGTAGGTGCCACAATGGCGGAGAATCCTTTAATGAATTTACGGTAGAAGTTGGCAAAGCCAATGAACCGCTGGATGCCTTTCTTGTCTGCCGGAGTAGGCCATTCTAGGATGGCAGAGATCTTCTGGGGGTCCATCTTGATGCCCGTGCTGGAGATGATCAGCCCAAGGAAGGGAATGCTCTCCTGTTCGAATTGGCACTTTTCCGCCTTAGCGTATAAACCGTGGATACGGAGCCGACCCAGGACCTCTTTGACATGCCTGCGGTGGGATTCTAAGAAGGGAGAGAAGATCAAAATGTCATCCAAGTATACAACAGCAAACAAGTCCAGGAAGTCCCGGAGTACATCATTAATAAAGTACTGGAATGTGGCAGGGGCATTGCATAGGCCGAAGGGCATTACGAGGTATTCGTAATGCCCATAACGTGTCCGGAAGGCCGTCTTCCACTCATCTCCATCTTTTATGCGAACCAGATTGTAGGCCCCCCGAAGGTCAAGTTTTGTAAAAATGGTGGCCGTACCAAGTCTCTGAAATAGTTCGGGAACCAGTGGGAGAGGGTAACGGTTCTTAACCGTTATATTATTTAGTTCCCGGTAGTCCACGCAGGGCCGGAGGGTATGGTCTTTCTTTTCCACAAAGAATATGCCGGCGCCCGCTGGAGAGGTGGACGGGCGGATGAAGCCCTTCCTGAGATTCTCCTCAATGTACTCCTTAAGTTTGCCTTGCTCCACCTCTGTCAGGGGGAAGACCCTCCCAAAGGGAATTTCTGCTCCAGGAAACAGTTCAATGGGACAATCATAAGCCCTATGAGGTGGGAGCACCTCTGCTGCCTGTTTACTAAAAACGTCCAGGTATTCGTGGTAGGCCTGGGGAATGGCCTGACGGAGGTCCACCTCAGAGTCCATACTTAGCAGGGTAGCCACCCTGAAAGAGTTAGAGGACCCGCAAGACCTCTGACAGTACGGGGAGGAGAAGGAGACCATCCCAGTGGCCCAGTCGATAACTGGGTTGTGGGCCTTCAGCCACGGCATGCCCAGAATTACAGGAGACAATGGAGAAGAGATAATGTCCAGGCAGAGTAGTTCCCGGTGGTCACCCGAAATGGTCATGGGCAATGGGGTGGTCTCCTGTGTCACTGGGCCCGATCGGATGGAGGAGCCATCCGCCAGGTAAACTGATAGTCCATGGACCTTAGACTGGAGAGGGATCTGGTGTTGGTCAGCAAATGAAGAGTCCATGAAACAGCTGCATGCCCCAGAATCAATAATGGCGGGTGCCTGGAGGGTTCTTCCCGGAAGCTGAAATGAGACAGAGAGGGCGAGGTGAGAGGAAATCTGGGTTGAAGAGTCCAGAGGGCAGGCAGGCATGAGGGGACACTTACGAGCCTTGGCTGGGCAGTTCCTCACGTAGTGCCCGGGCTCCCCGCAGTAGAGGCACAAATTATTGGCCCGGCATCGTTGACGTTCCTCCGGGGTTAAGGAAGGCCTCAGGAGCCCCAGCTGCATGGGCTCCGAGGAGTCAGGAGGAGGTGCAGGTCGGTGGGCAGAACCGGGTTGCAAATGGCTTGGGGCCTTGGGAAGCATCCAGGTAGGACGGGAAATACTGGAGGCTCGTTCAGTCCTGCGTTCTCTCAGCCGCCGATCAATCTGAATGGCCAAGTTGATCAGAGCGTCCAAGGTCTGGGGCACCTCAACTCTGGCAAGTTCGTCTTTCAGAGCCTCGGAGAGTCCTAGGCGAAACTGGTGACGGAGGGCCGCGTTGTTCCACTGTGTGTCCGCACCCCAACACCTAAAGTCAGCTACATAGTCCTCTACGGGCCTTCGTCCCTGCTGGAGGGTGCGCAGAGTGGTCTCTGCGGTCACTGAGAGTTGGGGGTCCTCATAAAGTTGGGCCATAGTGTCAAAAAATGAAGCAAGGCTGGCCAATGCAGGGTCCTTCTGTTCCATTAGGCGGTAGGCCCAGGTCCGTGGATCTCCGGAAAGTAGGGAGATCACGAAGCCCACCTTGGTGGCTTCCAGGGAGAAGGTGCGTGGCTGTAATGCGAAAAATAGTTCACAAGAATTGCGGAAATCCCGAAAAAGGTTGCGGGCCCCCGAGAACTTCTCAGGGGTTGGGACCCGGGGCTCTGGGGGGAGCATTACCACCGACGGACCTGAACCTACCCCGGATGGGGGTGCTGGTGGAGGTGAGGGTCCCACGGGGCCGACCGGGTTGGATAGGGCTAGCACCCGTTCTTCCAACCGGGTGTATCCCTGCTGAAGGTTCTTTACCGCCTCGGTCAGTCCCGCCAGGTGTTGGCACAGTCCTTCCATGGGAGAGGCCCCCTGCTCAGACTCAGACATGGCTGTCTGCTACTGTCACGCCCCTGGTAGTGGTGAGTCTGATTAGCAGAGAAGGGCCTCCCTTGCGGCTCCCACTCGCCGGTCCCCTGGTGATGTGACAGTAGGACCAGGAGTCAGGAGGGGCACAGGTGCCTGGCAGGATTAGTAAGACCGGTACGAGAGATCCCTGGATCAGCTCAGCGGTTTGAGGTAAGTAGGTAACAACAGGCAGGCTGGAACTGTATGCAGACTGGAACAACAGGCAGGCTGGAACTGTATGCAGACTGGAACAACAGGCAGGCTTGGATCTGTGTGCAGACTGGAACAACAGGCAGGCTGGAACTGTATGCAGACTGGAACAACAGGCAGGCTTGGATCTGTGTGCAGACTGGAACAACAGGCAGGCTGGAACTGTATGCAGACTGGAACAACAGGCAAACTTGGATCTGTGTGCAGACTGGAACAACAGGCAGGCTGGAACTGTATGCAGACTGGAACAACAGGCAGACTTGGATCTGTGTGCAGACTGGAACAACAGGCAGGCTGGAACTGTAAGCAGACTGGAACAACAGGCAGACTTGGATCTGTGTGCAGACTGGAACAACAGGCAGGCTGGAACTGTAAGCAGACTGGAACAACAGGCAGGCTTGGATCTGTGTGCAGACTGGAACAACAGGCAGACTTGGATCTGTATGCAGACTGGAACAACAGGCAGACTTGGGTGGTCAGACAGGCTGGGTCGGGTATCAGGCTGGCAGCGCGGTACAGATGGGTAAGACAGGAGAATGGTCACAGACAAGCCAAGGTCGTTTTGCAGGGACAGAGCGGAAGGTCAAGGATAGCCGGGTCAAACACAGGTAAACAGACTTCAGATCAGGTTTTCTCACAGAACGCTGTAGAGCAGACAGCGGGGACCGTCTGTGACAGACGGATTTAAATAGCCTCATTGGCGCCAATGGGGGCGCGCACTCGTTCGCGCACGCTCGCGCATGCGCAATGGCACCCGAGAACGGGGACCAGGGATGCTGAGGCGCCGATTACTGGCAGGATCCTCATGTCGCCGGCCACTGGCAGAGCCTTCATGACAACAACAGTCAAAGTTAAGTGAGATATATATGGTAAGTTGGCAAATTGTAGGATTGAACGAACCTCAAGAACAGGAAAGAACTCGGAGAGACCATGAGGCCTCACTTAACCCGAGTGTAGTGCATATTAGGCTAAATAGGACATAATCTGGAATCTAACCGGTAGTGCAGTAATTAGCAAGATAGCTGAGTGTGAAAAAAAAGAAAGTCTAGAAAGTATCAGGAGAGTAATGAAAGAACCTGGAGAGTTTGTACATTCAGAGTGGTCATCTTCAGCCTTCATATTCACAAACCTGAAAAGGTTGAGCTGTGATACCGTTAAATGGGTGCAGCTAATTGCACACGTGGTTGTGACAAGGCTGGTTGCCGGGCCTCTAAGAGGTCAGTGTATACCTGAGAGTGTTTGAACACATACCACGGAGACCAAGTCTTAAGAAAGCGATCAACATTTTCTGTGGATTGAGCCACCGTCTCCTCCATCTCCCGGATCGCTGATACTTTGTGTAGCCAGTCCCGGACGGACGGTGTTCGGGAAGACTTCCAGTGGAGCGGGATCAATGCTTTAGCTGCATTCAGAAGGTGCTTGGAGAGTGAAAATTTGTATTTTTTAATGGGGAAATCCGAGATGTGGAGAAGACAATTCATAGCATCAAGTTTTAGCTTGGTTTCCGTAATCCGAAATACCAGATTCTTAACCTCAGACCAAAAGGGTTGCAGAACTGGACAGTGCCACCAGATATGTATCAAAGTGCCTCTGTCTGCTCGGCAACATCAACACGTGTCCGGAGTTATTGGAAACCAGGAGTGCAACTTAACGGGTGTGGCATACCAGGGGGTTAACAACTTATAGGCCGTTTCTTGGGTCTTGGTACTGATTGAGCATCTATGTGCAAATATACACGCTTTCTGCCACTGTTTGCTTGTTAGTGTGATATCTAGTTCTCTGACCATCGCTCTCTGAGATCATCATCCTCCCTGGCACCACCCTCCTGAATCCAGTGGTATGCTAGCGAAGTCTCTTTTTCCATTGGTTCATCTGCTAAGCACACTGTCTCCAGTTCAGTCATTTGCCTTTTGAAATTTGACCTGACTGATTGACTGTTGAGATAGCTGCGAACTTGAAAATAAGTCCAGAGTGGTAGGTCAGGCGTATTGCTATCCGTCTTGAGAACTGAAAAATCATTGAACCCATCTTTGTTAAAACATTGTGTTGCCAGCAGTGGTTTATCTGAAGTTGGTGAATAGAGGAATTTATTTTTTTAAGCCCGGATGGAAGTCCAGGTTGTTGTATAATGGTGTTAAAGGGCTTAAGTGTGAGGAGAAATTGTTGAGTCTCGTTAATTTGTGGAAGATTGCTAGTGTAGGGCCTATAAGCGCCTTGAGGCGATTCAGTTTGCATTGTAGCGCTATACAAATTATTTATTCATTCATTCATTCATAAGGGGGTGAGACCTGAAGGCCGAGGGCTGAGAAGCCCAGGAGATCCAGGGTGAGAAACTGAGCGGCGTGGGACTTGCTGTTTTCCACATCCACCCATTCTTTGAATTTGTAGTGGCAGTGCCAGTCTATGATTCTGGTGATATGAGCTGCGTAGTAGTAGCGTTGGTAATTAGGGATATTCATCCCTCCGTTTTCTGTAGGAAGCGAAAGTAAGGTGAATCTTACTCTGGGACGTTTATGTGCCCATATGAAAGTCATGTGGGTGGACTGAAGGGCTTTAAAGAAGGTCTGGGGGATTTTTATTGGTATGTTCCTAAATAGGTAGAGGACTTTAGGTAAAATGACCATCTTGCATATTGCCGCCCTCCCGAATCATGAGAAGTGTTTTGGGTGCCAATTTTGAAGGTCATTACTGATGGCTTTCAGTAGGGGCACATAATTGCGTTCGTACAATTGAGACAGCCTCGGGGTCAACCAAATTCACAAGTATCTAAGCGCCGAATCTACTATTTGAAGGGACTTATTAATTTTACAGGCTCTATGGTATTCACAGGGATTGAAATGTTCATCGCCTCCGATTTGGTGAAGTTAATTTTTAAATTAGAGATCCAGCCGAACATGGAAAACTCTTCTAGTAAGGGGGGCAATGATGAGATTGGGTTTGAAATGAAAAGCAATAAATCGTTGGCATAAGCCGCTACCTTGTGCTCCTTTTTGGCCAATGTGTACCCCTGTACTCTGCAGTCTGCTACAACTTTTATGATGAAGGGTTTGAGTGTTATAATAAATATAATGGGCGAAAGGGGACACCCTTGTCTTGTCCCATTTCTAATTTGGACAGGTTCCGCCAAGGAACCATTAATTTTAAGCCAAGCCATAGGGTTTCTGTACAAGGTGGATATCTAAATTAGCATATTATCACCCAAGCCTATAAACCTACATGTTTCCAACATGAAATCCCAGGCAACTCGATCAAAAGCCTTCTCCGCGTCCGTAGACAGGAGAAGGCCCTCGATCCCACCCGGTTTAGCCGCATGTATCAGGTTCAAAGCCTTAATAACATTGTCCCTTGTCTCTCTGCCCGGCATAAATCCAGCTTGCTCATGGCCTATCAGGCTATGGAGCAAGGGCTTCAGCCTGTTGGCGATGATTTTTGACATAAGTTTCACGTCCAGATTTAATAGTGAGATTGGCCTGTAGCTGGCACAATCCTCTGGATCCTTATTTGGCTTAGGGGGGACCGTTATATAGGCTGCAAGAAAAGCTGTAGGGGTCGAGTTTAGGGCATTCAATAGTGGCCCATGCAGTGTGGGAAGAAAAGTCTTGTAGTAGATGGTGGTGAAGCCGTCCGGGCCTGGACTTTTTCCCTCTTTCAGGACTTAAATGGCCTGTTGGAGTTCTATGGGCTCAATAGTGGCTTCTAGTGCTTCTATGTCAGAAGTCGTCAGAGTAGGCAAATTAGATTATTTTAGGTAATTGAGGATGGCTTGGCTTCTGTCTCCGAGAGCAGAGTCTGGTTTCTTTTGTTCGGGGAGATTATAGAGTACGGAATAGTATTTGTGGAAGTGGCGAGCTATCTGCCTAGTGGTTACCTCTAGTTTCCCGTTCTCTAGTGGATACCCAATATAATCTGTCTGGATTTAGTAGCTCTTAGGGCTCTTGCGAGGAACCTACCAGTTTTGTCTCCATGTTCATAGTAAATTTTCATTTTAAAAAATAAAAAGCGTTTAGTCTTGGCGTCAATTATCTGCTGAAGAGCCCTTCTGGTATCCAAGAGCTCTCCAGCAGATTGTTCAGTCAGTGATTGTTTGTGTTTAGATTCCAGCTGCCAAATTTTTTCGGCTAGGTGTCTGAGTTCCTTTTCTTTTTTGCGACGTGCTCCTAAACTGATAAGAACCCCCCTCATTAAGCACTTGTGGGCTTTCCATAAGGTAATAGGATTCATTCCTGATGTCGTGTTAAGTGCAAATTATTCTTTAAGTGCTGCAGCTATTTGAGGTAAAAGTACCAGGTCAGTGAGTAATGAAGAGTTAAGTCTCCAGGTCTCAGACCTAGGTGGTGGGGCTGTCAATTCTATGGTCAGGGATGTTGGGGCGTGGTCTGAAATAGATTGAATCACAATGTGGGTTTCCGAAATCAAGTCTAGATCTCTCTGGGTAATGAAAATATAATCTATCCGAGAATAGCGTCCATGTGGGATAGAATAAAAGGTATAATCTTTATTGTCAGGGTGAAGGAATCTCCAGGTGTCTATGAGTTGTAATGAGCAAATCAGTAGTTTAAGTTTTTTAAGTATCTTGTACGTGATGTAGGTCTTGCCAGTGAAAGTGTCTGTAAGGGGATTCAGAGGTAGGTTGAAGTCACCCCCCAGAATTAAGCACCCTGAACAGAAACCCTTCAGTGCTTCAATCACCCGGCTGCAAAAGGTCAAGTGTGAATTGTTGGGGAAGTAAACATTGGCCAAAGTGATGGGGACCCCCCCGCACTTTCCAGTTAAAAAAATGTATCTGCCCTCAGGGTCAATTAGTTCATTTGTAAGTTCAAAGGAGGCATCCCTACTAATAAGTATGGATACTCCCTTAGATTTGGCTAGATTGGTCGCATGGTGAGCCTGTGTGAAGAAGGTGTCCGTGAGTCTGGGAATTTGGTTGGTTTTGAAGTGGGTCTCTTGTAAAAAGACAAAGCCTGGCCTTCCTTTCCTGAGCTCTCGTAGGTGTGCAGTGCGCTTTTCAGGAATGTTTAAACCTTTAACGTTGTGTGAGATTATTGTGGGATTCCTGCCCAGAGATGAATATGCCATGGTGTGATCTCAGAGAGCGATGATGAACCAGTACCTAATAAAAAAAAAAAAAAAAAAACTTGACAGGACAATTTGTCATACAATAGCGATGCGTTATACAATAATAATAGTGCAAGCTATATTTCTCCAGATAAAACAGAAGTCAGATAGAGGAAAAGGGAGAAAGAAGAAATAAGTAAGTGAGGTGTAATGACTTCACCGTGGGGTCCCAAGACCTCCAGGTATTCAAATTAGTGGTCTCTATAGGGACTAACTGTCTCCGATAGAGATCACTCTGTGGGGTAATGAGCTCTGGCTTGCCTAGGTCAGCTCCCTAAACTGTGGTATATGAGTATAAAAGAGCTAATCAGGTTATGAGCCTAGACAGGACGCAGCCTATTAAGCATAAATGAGGTCAAAAACAGGAGAACCATAAAAAAATAATCTTTTTGAACAGTCACAATTCTCAAGTTCTAAAGTTGCGGTAACCTGGCTTTTGGCAGGAGGAGAAGAGCCCTCTTTCTATTGTGCAGATTTTCTGTGACTCCTTCAACCGACGCAGGTACCCCCGATGGCGCTGTATGTGGGAGATCCCCTTCTAGAGGGGAAGACCCAGATACCACCCCCTGTCCTGTTAATATGGTGGAATACATAAATTATAACCTAGATCAACTGAGAGGCACTTCTCAAGTATCATGGCCTACGTGCATAAGGGTAACCTGTAAAATTAGAAGGGGGTAACGGCCCTAGCATTGCTAGTTTGCTCTTAAGGTGCACTAGTCAAGATGAGAGCAGTCTTTTGAGGTAAAATAAAGTTCGCTGTGGGAGAGAATATATTAAATGTAACTAAATCCCCTGAAAGGCACTTTGCGTCCATATGTGCTTAAAAGCGTGAGTGGAACCTGAAAAAATTAGAAAGGATTACATCCCTAGTGTTACAGGTTTGCACTCTGGATGTACTTATCAGGATGAGGACCTATTCCTGTGGTGGACTACAGTTCGCTGTAGGGGATCCTCTGTTGTACATGGAGAAAAGTGATCTGATAGGAAGTCCTCCTCACATTGCAGTTTATCTAGGCCGGTGTGGGGGCGTCGGTGGGGCGGTGGGCCTCTGCAGGTGGGGTGTCCATTCCCAGATGTGGCAACAACGATCATTCATGCAACTTGTGCTGTCCTCCAAAAGTGGAACATTAATTGGCACTTTAACCAGCGTTGTGCATGTCCGAAACTAGGTAGAGTCAGTGTCTGGGTCACTTCAATGAGCTAACTCGTGTACCGCAAGTTTCATTGTGACAAAGAACAGGCATATAGGATTTGATGGGCAGCACCCTGGGGCGCTATCCCCGTAGTTAAGCCTCCTCTTGAGGAGTGAGACCTGCTGCTGGGGGTGCCCGCTTGTGAGCTGCCAGGGCGAGACGATCTCATTTTCTTTGCTTGGTGATTATCCGGTGAGATAAATGGGGAGGCAGGCTGGGGTCTGTCCGGTGGTGGCACAATGAATTCCTGGTACCAATCTGGCACTTTATCAGGGACCTCGTCCGCTGCGCGCTGTAGGGCGCATGCGCACGGGGCTGGCGCTCCGGCGCACAGGAAGAGATGGGGTAATGCTGCGGCGGCGCATGCGCGCTCGCGGCTCCACTGAGCGGCGCGCGCGCATGCGCACTAGCGTGCGTCCCATGTGACCAATCAGCTGGCCTATAAAGGAGAGGCCTTCACACCAAAACAATGCTGGTTCGTCTCTCAGCTGTCCTTGTTCCTTGTTCCTGTACCTGCTGTTTTGATTCTTGGATTGATTACCCGCTGCCGACCCGGATCACCTTGACCATCCTGCCTCTCTCTAACCTTGACCCTTGGCTTGCCTACCGGACTTCCCACTTGTCTCCAGTGTTTGACCCTCGGCCTGTACCCTCGGATATCTGCTCCTTGCTGCCAGTACCTGACCCTCTGCCTGCCTTTGACCTGATTTATCTCTCTGCCTGGTTACCTCATTCTGGACTGTCTACCCGTGTTGACCCCCTAGCTTGTGCCTGACTAATCTTCTGTGTTTCACCCCCAGCCTGCTTACCAGTGTTTGAGCCTCAGCCAGGATTCCAGTTTCCAGCACCTGTCCTGTCTACAGCACCTGAGCCCACGCCTAGCCATCACCAACAGGTGGCTTGTGCCTCTTGGTGCCAACTGTCTCCTGTATCATCTCCAGGGGCAGTGGGCGCTGAGTCGCAAGGGCAACCGCTCTCGGCATCTTGGCCTCGGTGAGTACTTGATTCCTGATAGTACGAACCAGCCATGACAGAGGCCAACAGAGCGGGATCTCCTTTGGAGATGTTATGTCAACAAGTGTCATCTCTCATGGAGGCGGTGCAGAAATTGCAGGAAGGCTATGCCCAGGTTGATACCCGCCTCCAACAACTAGCAACTGCTTCTCCTCCGGCCAACCCAGCTTCCGGGTCAGCCAGTGGGGCCTCCGCACCCCAAATGCAAAATCCACCTGCCATGATGATGGCTGTACCAGAACCCAGGGTGCCTATCCCTGAGCGTTTTTCAGGCGACCGAAGAAAGTTCAGATCATTCAAAAACGCCTGCTCCTTGTATCTCGCCCTACAACCCCGGACTTTCGCCTCTGAAATTGTAAAGGTGGGATTCATCATTTCTCTACTTTCAGAGGAACCCCAGACCTGGGCTCACGGCCTCATGGAGCAAAGGAACCCCTTGCTCAACACCGTGGATTCTTTTTTTGAAGCTATGGGCCAACTGTATGATGACCCCCAACGTACTGCCACGGCCGAAGCCACTCTTCATACCCTCTCCCAGGGGAGAAGACCGGTAGAGGACTATACTGCGGAGTTCCGTAAATGGTCGGCCGATACAACATGGAATGAGGCAGCCCTCCGCTACCAGTTCCGGCTAGGACTGAACGAGAGCCTCAAGGATGAATTAGCTCGTGTTGAGACCCCCACGACCTTAGAAGAACTCATCCAGTTGACTACCAAACTGGACCGGCGCATGCGTGAGCGCCGTTCCGAACGCCTACAAGGGTCTCGGCCAGTATGGGGGTCCCCAAGAGGTCCTTCCATGTACCCAACCACTCCCTTGCCTACCGGCACCTTGGCATCAGACGGGGAACCTATGCAGCTAGGTCTAGTCCGCCCCCGGCTGTCTCAGGAGGAACGCCAACGTAGACGCAGATCCAACCTATGTCTCTACTGTGGAGGATCCGGTCATTTCCTACAGAATTGCCCCATCCGGCCCAGTAAGTTGCCATCTCAGCACACTATGAACTGTCAAAAACCTAACCTTACTCAGGCTTATGTGACTCTCTCTGTCTCCCTACAGCTGGCGGAGAAGAGGATTCGATTACCGGCCGTAATTGACTCCGGGGCTTGCAGTTGCTTTTTAGATGTCTCCGTTGCCAAGGAATGGCAGATCCCATATGTTAATAAAGGAAGACCGCTATTGGTTCATTTGGCTGACGGGTCTCTTCCACACTCAGGGCCAGTCACACTGGAGACACACCCTATCCTCACCACCACAGATTCTGGACATCAGGAGCTTCTACGCTTCGACCTCATCTCATCCCCCATGTTCCCTATTATTCTAGGACTTCCCTGGCTACAAGCCCATGATCCTCAGATCCATTGGGACCGGAAAGAGGTCTCTTTCTCCTCTCCGTATTGCCATTCACATTGTCTGGCTCCACCTCCAAAAGCTCATCTGGCTGTTGTCATGGCACCTGAAAACTTACAAAACATTCCACCAGCATACCAAGACTTTAAAGATGTGTTCGATAAAAAAAAAGGCCGATCATCTACCTCCACACCGGGCCTACGACTGCCCTATAGACATGGGAACTGCCAAAAAATTCGTTTCGTTTCGTTTCGTCCCGTTTCGTATATAAAAAAATTCGTAATTCGTAATTCGTGTACGAAATTCCGTTCGAATTCGTACGAAATACGAAATTCGGACGAATCGTATTTTTTTTTACGAATCGTTAGTAAAGTTACGAATCGTTACGAATCGTTACGAATCGTTACGAATCGTTAACGCGGCTAATGAATTGTTGGTTCTCATAACACAGAGAACAATTCGAATCCAACTACAAATATCGAATTTCAATTTCAAGTTACGAATCGTTACGAATCGTTATGAATAGTTACGAATCGTTACGAATCGTTATGAATAGTTACGAATCGTTAGTAAATCCAACTACCAATATCGAATTTCAACTAATTTGAACGAAATTATTATAGCAGATATAACGAATGAATTCGAATGACAAAGTGTCATTTTTGCAGAAAAAAAAAAAGCGTAGGGGTCCCCCCAAATTCAATAACCAGGCCCTTCAGGTCTGGTATGGATATTAAGGGGGACCCCAGCCAAAAAAAAATAAAAAAAAAATGGCGTGGGGTCCCCCCCAAATATCCATACCAGACCCTTCAGGTCTGGGATGGATTTTAAGGGGAACCCCGGCCAAAAAAAAAAAAAAAAAAATGGCGTGGGGTCCCCCTCAAAATCCATACCAGACCCTTTATCCGAGCACGCAACCTGGCAGGCCGCAGGAAAGGAGGGGGGACGAGAGCGGCCCCCCCTCCCGCCTGAACCGTACCAGGCCACATGCCCTCAACATTGGGAGGGTGCTTTGGGGTCCCCCCCAAAGCACCTTGTCCCCATGTTGATGAGGACAAGGGCCTCATCCCCACAACCCTGGCCGGTGGTTGTGGGGGTCTGCGGGCGGGGGGCTTATCGGAATCTGGAAGCCCCCTTTAACAAGGGGACCCCCAGATCCCGCCCCCCCCCCCTGTGTGAAATGGTAAGGGGGTACAAAAGTACCCCTACCATTTCACCAAAAAAGTGGCAAAAATGGTAAAAATGACAGGAGACGGTCTTTGACAATTCCTTTATTAAAATCTTCTTTCTTCTTTCTTCTGGTCTTCCTTCTTCATCTTCTCCTTCCGGCATCTTCTTCCATCATCTTCTTCCTTCGATTCGCTTCTTCTTCCTCCGGTCTTCTCGTCCTTCTCGTCCGGCGTCGTCCTTCTCGTCCGGCATCGTCGTCTCTTCTCGCAGGCCGCTCCTCGCAATGGGAGGCTCCCGCTCTGTGAGGCTTTGCTCCGGGTGACAGGTCTTTTATAACGAAGGCACCTGGTGACCCCGCCCCCTCTGACGCACGGGGACGTCATGTGGAATTCCCTATGGCTTTCCCCATGACGTCAGAGAGGGGGCGGGGTCACCGGGTGCCTTCGTTATACAAGACCTGTCACCCGGAGCGAAGCCTCACAGAGCGGGAGCCTCCCATTGCGAGGAGCGGCCTGCGAGAACAGACGACGATGCCGGACGAGAAGGACGAGAAGACCGGAGGAAGAAGAAGCGAATCGAAGGAAGAAGAAGATGGAAGAAGATGGAAGAAGATGCCGGAAGGAGAAGATGAAGAAAGGAGAAGATGAAGAAAGAAGAAAGAAGATTTTAATAAAGGAATTGTCAAAGACCGTCTCCTGTCATTTTTACAATTTTTGACGCTTTTTTTGTGAAATGGTAGGGGTACTTTTGTACCCCCTTACCATTTCACACAGGGGGGAGGCCGGGATCTGGGGGTCCCCTTGTTAAAGGGGGCTTCCAGATTCCGATAAGCCCCCCGCCCGCAGACCCCCACAACCACCGGGCACGGTTGTGGGGATGAGGCCCTTGTCCTCATCAACATGGGGACAAGGTGCTTTGGGGGGGACCCCAAAGCACCCTCCCAATGTTGAGGGCATGTGGCCTGGTACGGTTCAGGCGGGAGGGGGGGCCGCTCTCGTCCCCCCCTCCTTTCCTTTATCAGATATACTGAATCTCGAATCATTCGAAGCATTCGTTATATCCGCTATTATCATTTCTTTCATATTAGTTGAAATTACATATTTGTTAGTTACAATACAACATTCGAATTGTTCTCTGTATTGCGGGAATCGGCAATTAGCCGCGAGTGATTTTAAATGTCTTTTTTTCCTGCAAAAATGACACATTGTACAGAGAGAGTTCTAAACATGGGAAACATGACCCCCTTCATAGGCATACTATAGAGTATATAGTATATAGAAGGGTGCAGGTTTCCCGTGTTTAGAACTCTCTCTGTACAATGTGTCATTTTTGCAGGAAAAAAAGACATTTAAAATCACTCGCGGCTAATTGCCGATTCCCGCAATACAGAGAACAATTCGAATGTTGTATTGTAACTAACAAATATGTAATTTCAACTAATATGAAAGAAATTATAATAGCGGATATAACGAATGCTTCGAATGATTCGAGATTCAGTATATCTAATATAGAGAACTGTTCCCGCACAGTGTCATTTTTGCAGGAAAAAAAAAACTATTTAAAATCGAGTCGCAGCTATTTGCCGGCAAATGAATTGTTGGATCCGTAATACAGAGAACTGTCATTCATTGAAGTCATTGATAAAAAAATGTGTAGGGGTCCCCCCAAATTCAATAACCAGGCCCTTCAGGTCTGGGATGGATATTAAGGGGGACCCCAGCCAAAAAAAAAAAAAAATGGCGTAGGGTCCCCCTCAAAATCCATACCAGACCCTTGAGGTCTGGGATGGATTTTAAGGGGAACCCTAGCCCAAAAAAATGGCGTGGGGTCCCCCATAAAATCCATACCAGACCCTTATCCGAGCACGCAACCTGGCAGGCCGCAGGAAAGGAGGGGGGGACGAGAGCGGCCCCCCCTCCCGCCTGAACCGTACCAGGCCACATGCCCTCAACATTGGGAGGGTGCTTTGGGGTCCCCCCCAAAGCACCTTGTCCCCATGTTGATGAGGACAAGGGCCTCATCCCCACAACCGTGCCCGGTGGTTGTGGGGGTCTGCGGGCGGGGGGCTTATCGGAATCTGGAAGCCCCCTTTAACAAGGGGACCCCCAGATCCCGGCCTCCCCCCTGTGTGAAATGGTAAGGGGGTACAAAAGTACCCCTACCATTTCACCAAAAAAGTGGCACAAATGGTAAAAATGACAGGAGACAGTCTTTGACAATTCCTTTATTAAAATCTTCTTTCTTCTTTCTTCTGGTCTTCCTTTCTTCATCTTCTCCTTCCGGCATCTTCTTCCATCTTCTTCTTCCATCTTCTTCTTCCTTCGATTCGCTTCTTCTTCCTCCGGTCTTCTCGTCCTTCTCGTCCGGCATCGTCGTCTCTTCTCGCAGGCCGCTCCTCGCAATGGGAGGCTCCCGCTCTGTGAGGCTTCGCTCCGGGTGACAGGTCTTGTATAACGAAGGCACCCGGTGACCCCGCCCCCCCTCTGACGTCATGGGGAAAGCCATAGGGAATTCCACATGACGTCCCCGTGCGTCAGAGGGGGCGGGGTCACCAGGTGCCTTCGTTATAAAAGACCTGTCACCCGGAGCGGAGCCTCACAGAGCGGGAGCCTCCCATTGCGAGGAGCGGCCTGCGAGAAGAGACGACGATGCCGGACGAGAAGGACGACGCCGGACGAGAAGGACGAGAAGACCGGAGGAAGAAGAAGCGAATCGAAGGAAGAAGAAGATGGAAGAAGAAGATGGAAGAAGATGACGGAAGGAGAAGATGACGGAAGGAGAAGATGAAGAAACCGAAGGATGAAGAAAGAAGAAAGAAGATTTTAATAAAGGAATTGTCAAAGACTGTCTCCTGTCATTTTTACCATTTTTGCCACTTTTTTGGTGAAATGGTAGGGGTACTTTTGTACCCCCTTACCATTTCACACAGGGGGGGGGGGCCGGGATCTGGGGGTCCCCTTGTTAAAGGGGGCTTCCAGATTCCGATAAGCCCCCCGCCCGCAGACCCCCACAACCACCGGCCAGGGTTGTGGGGATGAGGCCCTTGTCCTCATCAACATGGGGACAAGGTGCTTTGGGGGGGACCCCAAAGCACCCTCCCAATGTTGAGGGCATGTGGCCTGGTACGGTTCAGGCGGGAGGGGGGGCCGCTCTCGTCCCCCCCTCCTTTCCTGCGGCCTGCCAGGTTGCGTGCTCGGATAAAGGGTCTGGTATGGATTTTGAGGGGGACCCCACGCCATTTTTTTTTTTTTTTTTTGGCCGGGGTTCCCCTTAAAATCCATCCCAGACCTGAAGGGTCTGGTATGGATATTTGGGGGGGACCCCACGCCATTTTTTTTATTTTTTTTTGGCTGGGGTCCCCCTTAATATCCATACCAGACCTGAAGGGCCTGGTTATTGAATTTGGGGGGACCCCTACGCTTTTTTTTTTTCTGCAAAAATGACACTTTGTCATTCGAATTCATTCGTTATATCTGCTATAATAATTTCGTTCAAATTAGTTGAAATTCGATATTGGTAGTTGGATTTACTAACGATTCGTAACTATTCATAACGATTCGTAACGATTCGTAACTATTCATAACGATTCGTAACGATTCGTAACTTGAAATTGAAATTCGATATTTGTAGTTGGATTCGAATTGTTCTCTGTGTTATGAGAACCAACAATTCATTAGCCGCGTTAACGATTCGTAACGATTCGTAACGATTCGTAACGATTCGTAAAAAAAAATTCGTATTCCGTACGGAATTCGTAAAAAAAAAAATTCGTACTACAGATTCGTAAATTCGTACGAATTTCGAAAAATTCGTACGAATTACGAATTCGTACGAAACGAATCGCACATGTCTACTGCCCTATTGAATTACTCACTGGGTCTGAGATCCCTTTCGGGCGCATATTTCCCCTGTCAGAGACCGAGCTAAGAGCGCTTAAAGCTTATATTGATGAGAACCTCGAGAAAGGTTTTATTCGACCATCTACTTCTCCAGCCGGGGCTGGCATTTTCTTTGTAGGCAAAAAGGATGGCTCTCTTCGACCCTGCATCGATTATAGGGAATTAAACAAAATTACTGTCAAGAATCGGTACCCACTACCGCTTATCCCAGAGCTCTTCCAGCGGTTTCGAACAGCCAAGGTATTTTCCAAACTCGACCTGCGAGGTGCCTACAATCTCGTCCGGATCCGCGCAGGGGATGAATGGAAGACTGCTTTCAGGTCCAGGTTTGGCCACTTCGAATATCTTGTGATGCCTTTCGGCCTATGCAACGCTCCGGCCACTTTCCAACACCTGGTGAACGACATTTTCAGAGAGCACCTGGATGACTTCCTAGTCGTTTATCTGGATGACATCCTCATCTTTTCAGCAACCTTGGAACTCCATCGGGAACATGTCCGATGGGTACTTACCGTCCTCAGGGCCCATCAACTATATCTCAAAGCAGAGAAATGTGAATTTGAAAAATCTACAGTCCAATTCTTAGGTTTCATCATCTCCACCAATGGTACGTCGATGGATCCCCAGAAAGTCAAGGCAGTGGTAGAGTGGTCACCTCCCAAAGATAAAAAGTCGGTACAACGATTCATTGGCTTCGCCAATTTCTATCGGCGGTTCATCGTGGGATTCTCTGCTATCGTTGCCCCGATTACCCAATTAACCCGCCAGCAGAGTCGTTTCCAGTGGACACCAGAGGCTCAGGAGGCCTTTATCAAGTTGAAAACACTTTTTACCACTGCTCCCATTCTACAGCATCCGGACCCACTGCTCCCTTTCGTATTGGAGGTAGATGCCTCAGACTCAGCCACTGGGGCCATTCTCTCTCAACGGCATGGGCCAAAAGCCCTTCTCCATCCAGTGGCTTTCGCCTCTCGGAGACTAAGTCCTCCCGAGAGGAACTATGACGTGGGTGATCGGGAATTACTAGCTATTAAAAATGCTTTAGAAGAATGGAGGTATCTTCTCGAAGGGGCGGTCCATCCGATTACCATCTTCACCGATCATAAAAACCTCGAATACTTACGGACTGCCAAGAGGTTAAGACCTCGCCAAGCCCGATGGGCACTCTTTTTCTCAAGATTCACGTTCCACATCTCCTATCGGCCAGGGTCCAAGAATGGCAAGGCAGATGCTCTCTCCCGCATCTCTTCAGAATCCGCCCAAATAACAGAACCCAGCACCATCCTGGCTCCCCAGAATTTTTTACTACTTACCCCGACGGACCTATCTTCTGCTCTCCATACAGCATCAACTCTTTGCAGAGATCCTATTGTGACTTCCTTGGAAAGGCGTGAGAACCTGCTTTGGCATCAGAACAAGGTCTTTGTCCCTCAGGAGGTGAGACCCTTAGTCCTAAAAACCCTCCATGACCACAAGCTAGCAGGGCACTTCGGAGTCCGGAAAACAGCGGAACTCATCTCCCGCACCTTCTGGTGGCCAGGCTGGCGACAGGATTGTCAAAACTATATCTCCTCCTGCATACCTTGCCAACGGAACAAGGGGGTCAAGACTAGACCTTGGGGGTTACTAAAACCACTACCCATCCCGGAGCGCCCCTGGGCCGACATCTCGATGGACTTCATCGTAGACTTACCACCCTCAGAGGGGTTTTCTACCATCCTGGTGGTAGTGGACCGGCTGTCCAAAATGAGTCACTTCCTGCCCATGGTTGGCACTCCCACGGCTCTAGAAACGACCAACATTTTTGTTAAAGAGGTTGTCAGGCTCCATGGGGTCCCCAAGAGTATTGTCTCGGACAGAGGCTCTCAATTTACTTCAAAATTTTGGAAGGAACTGTGCAAGTCTCTAGGAATCAAGGCCTGCCTTTCATCAGCTTACCATCCACAGAGCAATGGACAAACAGAGAGTACTAACCAGACGCTTGAACAGTATTTACGCTGTTTTTGTTCCACAGCACAAGACGACTGGGCCTCCCTACTGGCTTATGCAGAATTCGCGTATAATGACTCCGTCCATTCAACCACTAATCAAACTCCCTTCTGGGCAAATTTTGGCTTCCATCCATCTTTTCTTCCAAACGCCTTCCCTGAATCACCAGCTCCAGCGGTACAAGAAAGGCTAAAATCTATCCAGTCCAATTTTCAGGAACTCCGGAAGACAATGCAGCAGGCACAAGAGGACTACAAGAAATTTCACGACAAAGGTAGAAGGGCTAATCCCTCTTTCAAAACAGGGGAAAAGGTATGGTTGTCGACCGCCCATCTCAAAATCTCGTGTCCTTCACGCAAACTGGGCCCCAAATTCATCGGGCCATTCGAGATCAAGAAGATGATAAACCCTGTGGCCTTTGAGCTTTCTCTACCCAAGACGTACAGAATACATCCGGTATTTCATGCCTCGTTGCTAAAACCTCTGGTTCCCAGTCCTTTTCCGGATAGAGAAGAACTTCCTCCACCTCCTGTCACAGTGGATGGTAACGAAGAGTATGAAGTGGAGTCGCTACTAGGTTGTAGGAAGGTGGGCCGCCAGCTCCAATACCTGGTAAAATGGAAAGGGTACCCGCCAGAAGACAACTCCTGGGAACCATCCAAAAATTTTCATGCCCCTAGGATGATCAGGATCTTCCATCAAGAACATCCTGAGTTGATGGATAGCTTGGGCGTCCGGAGTCCGCCCCTCAGGGGGGGGCACTATCAGGGACCTCGTCCGCTGCGCGCTGTAGGGCGCATGCGCACGGGGCTGGCGCTCCGGCGCACAGGAAGAGATGGGGTAATGCTGCGGCGGCGCATGCGCGCTCGCGGCTCCACTGAGCGGCGCGCGCGCATGCGCACTAGCGTGCGTCCCATGTGACCAATCAGCTGGCCTATAAAGGAGAGGCCTTCACACCAAAACAATGCTGGTTCGTCTCTCAGCTGTCCTTGTTCCTTGTTCCTGTACCTGCTGTTTTGATTCTTGGATTGATTACCCGCTGCCGACCCGGATCACCTTGACCATCCTGCCTCTCTCTAACCTTGACCCTTGGCTTGCCTACCGGACTTCCCACTTGTCTCCAGTGTTTGACCCTCGGCCTGTACCCTCGGATATCTGCTCCTTGCTGCCAGTACCTGACCCTCTGCCTGCCTTTGACCTGATTTATCTCTCTGCCTGGTTACCTCATTCTGGACTGTCTACCCGTGTTGACCCCCTAGCTTGTGCCTGACTAATCTTCTGTGTTTCACCCCCAGCCTGCTTACCAGTGTTTGAGCCTCAGCCAGGATTCCAGTTTCCAGCACCTGTCCTGTCTACAGCACCTGAGCCCACGCCTAGCCATCACCAACAGGTGGCTTGTGCCTCTTGGTGCCAACTGTCTCCTGTATCATCTCCAGGGGCAGTGGGCGCTGAGTCGCAAGGGCAACCGCTCTCGGCATCTTGGCCTCGGTGAGTACTTGATTCCTGATACACTTCCACTGGGCCCAGCTGCAATGCGTGGCAGAAGTCCGGGAGGTCATCGGGGGATCGCAGAGAGTATTGTTTCCCATTGTGGCTGACTAGGAGAGCAAAGGGGAATCGCCAAGTGTAGCGCAGATCCTTTTCCCTCAGTCTGTCTAATAGAGGCCTCAAAGCCCTCCGGTTCTTAAGGGTGATTTGGGAAAGATTGTGTAAAAGCATGATCGTTTCGCCATTAAAGATGATCTGATCATTCCTGCGGGCCTTTCTCATTATGCTTTCTTTCAAGGGAAAACTTTGCAAGCAGCATATTATGTCTCTAGGAGGCATATTATCTGGGCCTCTGGCTCTAAGGGCTCTGTGAGCTCTGACAAATTCAATGGCTGTGTCCTCAGGCCTTTCCAGCAGGTTATTAAATACCATCTCCAGGGCCAGTGCTAGCTGATCGGCTTCCACGGATTCAGGGATTCCACGGATTCAGGGATCCCCCTGACCCTGATATTGTTCCTCCTCCCTCTATTATCTAAATCCTCGAGGTGTCTGTTAATTTCAATAAAATGTTGGGTTTGCGAGCATGACAATCTTTCCAATCTGTGGATTGCTTTATCTCTGTGTTTCCCTGCCGTCTCCACCGTGGCCATTTTATCAGTGAGGACAAGCATGCTGGATTTAAGGTCAGTTATTGCGGCCGAAAAGGTTGCTTTGATGTCGGCTGCAAAGCCTGACATCTTAGCATATGTGAGGGGGAGATCTGAATGAGGAGTGCCCCTACCGTCGTCCTCGATCGCTGACTGCGAGTCCTCACTGTAGTTGTCCTCCACATGTGGTGTCGCCATCTTGCCTCTGGGCCTGCTGTTTCTGGCCGCTGGGGGATTTCTGAAGAGATCCGAAATGTTTCTCCCCTGATACTCCGCTGCTAGTCTCTGGGATCTTGTGCGGGGTGTCCCGTGGTTTTTCCTGCTCATGTTAGAGCTATCTGGGTGCAGAAAGGCTGGCTAAGGTTGCGATACTGTCGGAGCTGTTGTATCAGGCGTCCATCTCCTTTGCGCGCCAAGCCACGCCCCCCATTACACTTTTATTGTTTCACTTTAAGCATTATTAAAATCCCCGCTCCTGAAATAAACGGACGTTTTTAAAAGGTTTTTTTTGCATTGATACATGTCCCCTGGGGCAGGACCCAGGTCCCCAAACACTTTTTATGACAATAACTTGCATATAAGCCTTTAAAATTAGCACTTTTGATTTTAAAACGTTCGCATCCCATAGACTTTAATAGGGTTGTAAAGTTCACACAAACTTTTGGTCTGTTCGCAGGTTCTGGTGCGAACCGAACAGGGGGGTGTTCGGCTCATCCCTACTGATGATATGTTCCTGTTTCAGTGCTTTGGGTTTGCATACCACACAACATATCATAAGTCGCTCAAGCAATGAAACAGGTCTCATTGATGGTAGCCAACAGGTCAGACAAACATAGGCAGGCTTAAATATATAAAGAATGAACACAGTGGAGATCAGAACCAAAACATTTTCCAGGAAACATAGTTGGACAAGGAAAGGAGCATGTCATGTGGAAAAGGATCAAGAAATCAGAAAGCAGTAAACACTGACAGAGACCACAAAAAGCTGTATAACTCATATGCACAGGCAGGACTTAGGAGTCATACCCCCTAGAGTATAGCTCTTATTGAAAAGCACCCCTTAGATGTATTCACAAATATGACTTATGAACACACCAATTTAATGTTATGGAGAGCTTCTTTGTAGTTTACAAAAATGTCAGACTTGGATTGGTCTCCATAAAGCTTGCTCCTAGAGTATTAAACCAGTACAGCTTGCTTAGCTCATCTTTCTGTCAGTGAAAGCAATACTCCTTAACCACTTCAATAATGGGCTATAGTCATATGATGTACGCAGATGGGATCTCCCATCCTGGGCAGGCGTCATATGACGTCCTCGACTTCTCGCCGCTCCGTGGCGATCGGGGGACAGAGCTCATTCCAGATCCATGTAAAGAGCCAATAAGAAATGGCTCTTTACCACGTGACCGACTGTGTCCACTCACAGCCGGTCACATGTACTGTCCAGTAAATCAGTGAAATTGTCTCTTTACCACGTGACCTGCTCTGTCCAATAACAGCCGGTCCCAGAATGTCAACAAACCGCAGGAATGAGATGTTACTGGGTTCTCCTCCTCACACACTGATCGTGTGTTCAAAGGAGATTGTGGTAACAACTCCTTACTGCTTACAGTGTACACAAACACATACTGATTGCCCCCCCCCCAATAAAGAGGACCTGTCACCAGCCATCAAAGTACCTGTCACCGGCCATTAAAGTACCTGTCCTAGTCCATCAAAGTACCTGTCATCACCCATCAAAGTACCTGTCGCAGTTCATCTGAGTACCTGAGTACCTGTCACAGCCCATCTGAGTACCCGAGTACCCGTTACAGCCCATCTGAGTACTCGAGTACTGAGTACTCCCTGCATGGTGGACCTCTCTTTGTGGCCCGGCTGTGTAAAAGTCACACACATGTGGTATCGCCATACTTGGGAGGAGTAGCAGAATGTATGTGAGAAATAACTTGTTATTATGACAATTTTGTGAAACAAATTACAACTTCAAAAAACTCACCATGCCTCTTACTAAATACCTTTGAATGTCTACTTTTCAAAAAGGGGTAATTTGGGGGGTATTTGTACTTTCCTGACATTTCAGAGCCTCAAGACATGAGATACATCAGAAGTGATCAGGTGTGATCAATTTTCAATGATTTGCACCATAGCTTGTAGACTTTATAACTTTCCCAAAGACTAAATAATATCCTCTAATCTGGGGTTTTTTTTTACCAAAGAGATGTAGTAGTATAAATTATGGCCCAAATTTATGAACAAAAATGACTTATTTGCAAAATTGCTAAATTTTTGCCTAAAGTCTGTACAATTTGGGTTCGGGGATTCACATCAGGTGGATCAAGCTAGGGCCCGTTGGGCTGCTATTGCACCAGAGTTGTCGGATGAGATGTGGAGTGAGGTACTTGATACGTACTTACCCATGGTTATTGTCTCAATGGATCGGATACTTGCATTACGTTTACTACACCCCTGTATGGCTGTTCCCCATGCACAAAAGAGATTCTGCAATATGTCATAGGTGGCAGAGGAGTGAGGGTACTTGTATTCATATGGTGTGGGAGTGCCCAAAAATATGACCTTTGTGGTCCTAGGTTACAGAGTTTATTGCTGACAAATTTAATTTTCCAAATATATGTAATCCCTTATTATGTCTCCTCTGAGTTATTGACGATGGGGAGATGGATGTGGCCACTAAACAGTTTCTGAGGCTCCTTTTTGTCTATGTCCTCAAGCTTATAGTGAGGAGGTGGATATACGATGAAACTGTATCATTAGGGATGTGGAAGAGGGTAGTTAATGTGGATATTCCATTTTACAAAATGACATATGAGGCTCGGGATGTCCCAAAAAATGTAGAAAGGTGTGGTTCCGCTGGATTGATTCTACTGACAGAGTGGAGAGAGAGGTTGATAATTAAATAGATGTGTAAGGATCAAGGAAGGACTACAACGTTGTGGTAGCATGAGTATAAGGGTTATTTTACACATCCTACAGGACTAGTTGAATTAAACATGTTTCACTGTGTTGGAGTTATTCCTAAAAAAAACAAAAAAATGGCAGATTGCGAGGGTAATGACAGCTGATCCTGTGATGTAAACAGAGCCGGTAATCGGCTATTAACCACTTTCAGACCGGACCAATTTGTAGCCAAAGGACCAGGCCCCTTTTTGCGATTCGGCACTGCGTCGCTTTAACTGACAATTGCGCGGTCGTGCGACGTGGCTCCCAAACAAAATTGACGTCCTTTTTTTCCCACAAATAGAGTTTTCTTTTGGTGGTATTTGATCGCCCCTGCGTTTTTTATTTTTTGCACTATAAACAAAAAAGAGCGACAATTTTGAAAAAAAACGCATTATTTTTTATTTTTTGCTATAATAAATATCCCCCAAAAATATATAAAAAAAACATTTTCTTTCCTCAGTTTAGGCCGGTACGTATTCTTCTACATATTTTTGGTAAAAAAATCGCAATAAGCGATTATTGATTGGTTTGCGCAGAAGTTATAGCGTTTACAAGATAGGGGATAGTTTTATAGCATTTTTATTAATAATTTTTTTTTATTAGTAATGGCGGCGATCAGCGATTTTTATTGTGACTGCGACATTATTATTACACTTCGGACATTTTTGACACATTTTTGGGACCATTGTCATTTATACAGCAATCAATGCTATTTAAAAGCATTGATTCCTGTATAAATGACACTGGCAGTGAAGGGGTTAACCACAAGGGGGCAGTGTAGGGGTTAAGTATGCCTAGGGGTGTGTTTCTTACTGTGGGGGGGCGTGGCTGTCAGCTAGTAAATGCTGATCTCTGCTCCAATCACAGGGAGCAGAGATCGGTGTCACTAGTTGCTAGGCAGAACGGGGAGATGCTGTTTATCTCGGCATCTCCCCTTTCAGCCTTCCCGTGAGACGATCGCAGGTGTCCCCGCGGCAATCGAGTCCGCGGGAGCCCGCGACCGGACTCACGGGGGTCCCGACCGGCACGACAGGCATTATGGAGGGACTTATATATACGCCCTCCTGCCTGTACGTGCCATTCTGCCGAAGTATATCTGTGTGCGCCGGTCGGGAAGTGGTTAAAAGCCGATCACTGGCGGCTGCGAGAGGGACATCGGTCCCGATCATGGAGGTCCCTACCAGTGCCCACCAGTGCCACCTACCAGTGCCCACAGTACCACCCATCAGTGCCCTCAGTGCCACCTATCAGTGCCCACAGTGCCGCCTATCAGTGCCCACAGTGCTGCCTGTAAATTAATCAGTGCGTCATTACCAGTGCTGCCTATCAATACCACTTACCAGTGCCACCTACCAGTGCCCATCAGTACCACCCATCAGTGCCCCTCAGTGACATCTATCAGTGCCACTCATCAGTGCCACCCATCAGGGCCCATCAGTGCCATCTTATCAGTGCCCATCAGTACCATCTTATCAGTGTCCAACAGTGTCATCTTATCTGTGCCTATCAGTGTCGCCTTATCTGTGCCCATTAGTGCAGCCCATCAGTGCCCATCAGTGCATCCCATCAGTGCCCATCAGTGCAACCTCATCAGCGAATATCAATGAAGGAGAAAAATTACCCGTTTGCAAAAGTTTATAACAAACTATGGAAACATTTTTTTTTTTTATTTCTGTCTTTTTTTGTTTGTTTAGCAAAAAATAAAAACCCAAATGGTGATTAAATACCACCATAAGAAAGCTCCATTTGTGTGATAAAATTATAAAAATTTTATTTGAGTACAGTGTAGCATGACTGCGCAATTGTCATTCAAAGTGTGACAGCGCTGAAAGCTGAAAATTGGTCTGGGCAGGAGGGGGTTTAAGTGCCCAGTAAGCAAGAGATTAAAAAAAGTCTGTACGATTTTTATTTTTTATTTTTTTCCTTTTGCCATTTTTTAAGATCTCTACCCTGGTGATTTGACAACAATTTACACCTTTAGGGATGTGAATCAAACAATTAAAATATGTCCCATCTTCATGACATCAAGGTGGGATTATGTAATTAGTATTTTGTAAGAAAAATTTATTTATTTATTTGTACACCTTCTTTTTGTTTTTGGACAATCCATGTATGCATGGACCTATTCCATGGTGATTGTATTTAGTTAATTGAGCCACCAGTCTTGCTATGCATGCTGGTGTCTTTTCCTGACACCCTTTAGAGCAGTGGTTCTCAACCTGGGGGTCAAATGAGGATTTGCCAGGGGTCACCAAATCCTGGGCTGTTCCTGAAGCCCACACCACTCTACCAGCCTTTTCATGGCCACCCAGCAGGGCTGTCTCTGGAGCCTGTGGAAGCCCAGCTGGCCTGTTCCTGGAGCCTGTGGCTGCCCACTCAGCCTCTTCCCAGCCGCCCATTCAGTTCATGGCATGGGTGGGGGGCAGAGACTAGAGGTCAGCTGACAGGTGGGGAATGTGAAGTGGGAGGGGCTGGAGGAGACCCTATCTCCTGATTCTGGCATAGGTGTCACTGCTGCGAGACACAGTGAAGCCAGAGACACAGTTAGTAAGACTAATGCCACGTACACACGATCAGACTTTTCGGCCGGACTATCCGTCGGACTTAGTCCAGTGGACAATCCGCCGGACTTTCCAGCGGAGGTCTGCCGGACTTTCCGAACGTGCGGACTTGCCCACACATGCCCGGACTTTTCCGGCGGACATTCCGCCGGAGTTTTGGCAGAGGTCCGCCGGACTTTTACACGGAGTAAAGTCCATTCATTCAGAACGTGACTCCAGGTAGACGGGATTAGTGAAGGAAGTCAATGCCGCCGCCTTGATCAGTGAGATTTACACCTCGCTAGCCCCGTCACCTGGTATGGATTTAAAGGGGAATCTCTATGTCGAAAAAACGGCGTGGGGGTCCCCCCAAATCCATATCAGACCCTTATCCGAGCACGCAGCCGGCCGGTAAGGAAAGGGGTGGTGTCACGTACCTAGTGGCGAGTCTGGATTGCAGTGGGAGACCTCTCTTACGTCCCAGACTTGCGGCCCCTGGTAATGGGGACAGGGGGCGCAGAAGTCAAAGGAGGCACGAGTGTCTGGTAGGAACAACAGCTGCAGATGGGTCACTGGGCTTGCCAGGAGAAGACAGGAACCAGCAGACAGCAGGTGGCAGGAACCAGCAGACGGCAGGTGACAGGAACCAGCAAGAAGCAGGTGACAGGAACCAGCAGACAGCAGGTGACAGGAACCAGCAAGCAGCAGGTGGCAGGAACTGGCAGGCAGCGGATTACAGGAACCAGCAGACAGCAGGTGACAGGAACCAGCAAGCAGCAGGTGACAGGAACCAGCAGACAACAGGTGACAGGAACCAGCAGACAGCAGGTGACAGGAACCAGCAGACAGCAGGAACTGGCAGGTATGCCGCGGATAACAGGAACCAGCAGACAACAGGAACTGGCAGGTAAGTGGTCACAGGAACTGGCAGGCAGCGGACTACAGGAACCAGCATGCAGCGGACAACAGGAACCAGCAGACAGCAGGAACTGGCAGGTAAGTGGTCACAGGAACTGGCAGGCAGCGGACTACAGGAACCAGCATGCAGCAGACAACAGGAACCAGCAGACAGCAGGAACTGGCAGGTAAGTGGTCACAGGAACTGGCAGGCAGCGGACTACAGGAACCAGCATGCAGCGGACAACAGGAACCAGCAGACAACAGGAACTGGCAGGTATGCAGCGGACAACAGGAACCAGCAGACAGCAGGAACTGGCAGGTAAGTGGTCACAGGAACTGGCAGGCAGCGGACTACAGGAACCAGCATGCAGCGGACAACAGGACAGGTGCACAGGTAGGTCAGACAAGCCGGGTTTGGTAACAGAGGACACACTGCAGATAAGCCAAGGGGTAAGCCAGAGAATGGTCGTGGGCAAGCCGGGATCGGGGCAGGCAGACAGCAGAGCAGGTAAGTAGACAGGCCGGGTCACAGGTGCAGATACAGAGAAGTACAGGACTTAGCAAACGGAACGCTGTAGATCAGGCAGCAAGGATTGCATGGAGATGGCTGGTTTAAATAGCCCGCCCGGCGCCAGTAACCATGCGCGTGCCCGTCCGAGCCCGCGCGCGCGCACCCGCTCGATTCCGCGCATGCGCAGTGGCCCGCGCACCCGTTCGAGCCCGCACACGCAATCGCAGCGGTGGAGAACTACTAGGCCCAGCAGAGCTTTCCTTACATTGCCCCCCCCCAAGGGGCAGCCTCCGGATGCCCAACTGGGACAACTTTTCTGGGTGAGCTCCCTTGAAAGCTTGGATCAAATGCTTGGCATGCAAGTTGGTTTCAGGTTCCCAGGAGTTCTCTTCAGAACCGTACCCCTTCCACTTGATGAGGTATTGTATCTGGTTATTCCTTTTCCGGCAGTCCACAATTGTCTCCACCTCAAATTCCTCTTCCCCATTGATCATTATAGGAGCTGGGGGATCCGTGGATCGCCCAGGGAAGGAATTGGGGACTGCTGGCTTCAGGAGTGAAACATGGAAAACCGGGTGTACCCGAAGCGATTCCGGCAACTCCAGCTCGTATGCCACCTCGTTGATTTTCCGCTTTACACGAAGGGGCCCAAGAATCTAGGGCCTAACTTCCTAGATGGGCAAGCAAGTCGGAGATTGATTGTGGACAACCATACTTTGTCTCCAGGTTCCAGTACCAATTGCCCCCGTCTGCCCCTGTCAAAGACCTCCTTATTGAGATTTTGTGCCCGAGTCATAGTTTCCTGCAACAACTTATTGTTAGAAGAAAAGAAATCCACAGTCTCAAAAACAGCAGGAACGGAACATTCTGGTACTGAATTAGGCAGGAATGATGGGTGGTAACCATAGTTGGCAAAAAACGGAGTCTGCTTGGTAGTGGAATGAGTGGAGTTGTTGTAGGCGAATTCCGCCAATGGCAACAGAGAGAGCCAGTCCTGTTGAGAAAAGGATGAAAAACAACGCAGATATTGCTCAAGAGTCTGGTTTGTTCTTTCTGTCTGCCCGTTTTTCTGTGGGTGGTATGCAGAAGATAAAGATAGTTCGATGCCAAGAGAATTGCAGAGAGCCTTCCAGAACCGGGATGTGAATTGGACGCCCCTGTCCGAGATGATGTTTGCTGGAACTCCGTGAAGTCTGACAATGCCTTTAAAGATAGCTTGGGCCGTCTCTGGTGCCGAGGGAGTCCCTTTCATGGGGATGAAATGGGCCATTTTGGATAGCCGGTCCACTACCACGAAGATGGCCGTATGGCCTTCGGAGGGGGGAAGTTCTACAATAAAGTCCATAGTTATTAACTTCCACGGCCTTTCCGGAGCAGGTAGGGGTTTGAGTAGCCCCCAAGACTTGGTCCTGCAGTTCTTGTTGCGGGTGCACACTGTACATGACTCCACATATCTTTGGCAGTCCTTTGCCAGTTGGGGCCACCAGAAGGTGCGCTGGACCAGGTCTGTGGTCTTGGCTATGCCAAAGTGTCCGGCCAGTACATGGTCATGGCATAGCCCAAGTATAGTGACCCAGAGACTTTCTGGGATGAAGATCTTACCACCGGACCAGAATAGACCATCTTTGGCGGAGACTCCAGACTTAGCGGGTGGCGGGTCCTTTCTGGACGCCTGCTTGATCCGGCTTAATAAGTCTTCCTGGAGAAGGAGGAAATTCTCTGCAGTTAAGATGGTGTCAGGTGGATTAGGCTCCTTAGGGTCGATAAACATCCGTGATAGGGCATCAGGTTTGGTATTTTTGGAGCCCGGCCTATAGGTGACATGGAAGGCGAACCTGGAGAAAAACAGTGCCCACCTGGCCTGACGTGGTTTTAGTCTCTTGGCGGCCTTCAAGTACTCCAGGTTCTTATGGTCTGTATATATGAGGATTGGGTGAGCCGCTCCTTCCAACAGGTACCGCCATTCCTCCAATGCCGCCTTGATTGCTAGCAGTTCTCGGTCGCCTACGTCGTAGTTCCGCTCAGGAGGTGTCAGCTTACGGGAGAAGAAACCAACAGGGAACAGAAGGGCCTTGGGGCCTTGTCTCTGTGATAGTATCTCCCCGACAGCGATTTCCGATGCGTCTACCTCCAAGACAAATGGGAGAGCCGGGTCGGGGTGCTTCAGGACGGAGGCAGAGGTGAAAAGTTTCTTGAGGGCAACAAAGGCAGCTTGGGCCTCGGTCGTCCATTGGAACCGAGTCCCTTGTCGGGTTAGTTGCGTGATGGGGGAGATGATGGCCGAGAAGCCCTTAATAAATTTCCGATAGAAATTGGAGAATCCCACAAACCGCTGTACCCCTTTTTTATCCACCGGTGCAGGCCAGTCTAGAATAGCGGAGATTTTCTGGGGGTCCATCTTAATGCCTTCGATGGAGATGATAAGCCCCAAGAACTGTATGCTCTGTTGCTCAAACTCGCATTTTTCGGGTTTAGCATACAGACCATGTTGCCGCAGTCGCCCCAACACGCATTTGACGTGTTGTCGGTGACTGTCAATGGAAGAAGAAAAGATCAAGATGTCATCTAGATAGATGATCATGAACAAGTCTAAGTAGTCTCGAAAAATTTCATTAATGAAATGTTGGAACGTGGCGGGGGCGTTACATAGTCCGAAGGGCATCACAAGGTATTCGAAGTGTCCGAATCGCGTACGGAAGGCGGTCTTCCATTCGTCGCCCTTCCGGATGCGCACTAGGTTATATGCCCCGCGGAGGTCCAACTTGGTGAAGATGACTGCCGCCCCTAGCCTCTGGAACAGTTCGGGAACTAACGGCAGGGGGTAGCGATTTTTGATGGTCACCTTATTCAATTCCCTGTAATCGATACATGGCCGGAGGGAATGGTCCTTTTTCTCTACGAAGAAGATGCCGGCTCCGGCAGGCGACGTAGAGGAACGGATAAAGCCCTTTCGCAGGTTGTCATCAATGTAATCTTTGAGGGCGGAGAGCTCCAGTTCGGACAAGGGGAAGATCCTCCCAAAGGGTACTTCAGCTCCGGGGAGAAGCTTGATGGGGCAATCGTAGACCCGATGAGGAGGAAGGGTCTCTGCCCCTTTTTTGCTAAAGACATCCAAAAAAGAGTTATAGACCTTGGGAACCAGCTGACGGGTTTCGCTGTCCAAACACATTAGGGAGGTTGTCTGAGCGTCAGTCCGAGGAAGGCAGTGTTGGGAGCAGTAAGGAGAAGAGAAGGTAATCTCCTTGGTGGACCAGTCAATGCAGGGGTTATGGGCGCGGAGCCAGGGCATGCCCAGAATGACCGGGAACAGTGGGGAAGAAATAATGTCCAGACACAGCAGTTCCCGGTGGAGATGGTTTATTCATGCCGGAATAGGTTGGGTTTCTAGAGTGACAGGCCCAGACCGAATGGCTGAGCCATCGGCCAGATGTATCTGCAGTCCTTGGGCCTTGTTTCGCAAAGGGATGCTATGAGCAGTAGCAAAGTCCGAGTCCATGAAACAACTGCAAGCTCCAAAGTCAATAATGGCGGGGACCGTAATGTTCTTTCCGGGGAGCTGCAACAAAATAGAAAGAGCAAGGTGAGAAGAGGTGTCAGTAACGGCCATAATCTGGTCAACTGAAGGAGGGCGCCACTTACGGGTCTTGGCTGGACAGGTTCGCACATAGTGTCCTGGCTCCCCGCAATACAGACACAGATTGTCCCGACGGCGTCTCTGCCGTTCCTCAGGAGTGAGGGAAGGGCGAAGCACACCCAACTGCATGGGCTCAGTCCCTTCGGAGGAGGCAGAAGGTCGAGCCGACGGTGGACCTCTAGGAAAGTAGGGTACCTTGGGCAGCATCCAGGAGGGACGGGGCGGAGCAGAGGCCCTCTCGGACCGTCGCTCACGTAGGCGCCTGTCAATCTGTATGGCCTGGTTAATGAGCTCCTCAAGGGTTGGAGGGACCCCAACCCTAGCAAGTTCATCCTTTAGGGGATCTGATAACCCCAACCGGAACTGGTAGCGGAGGGCCGCGTCATTCCAGCTAGTATCAGCACTCCATCTCCTGAACTCTGCAACATAGTCCTCGGCGGGCCTACGCCCTTGGAGTAGGGCATGGAGAGCAGTCTCTGCCGTGGCACAGAGTTGTGGGTCCTCATACATTCGGGCCATTGCGTCGAAGAAGGTGTCTAGGTGAGCAAGTTCTGCGACCTCCTGTTTAAGCAGACGGTGGGCCCAGAGCTGGGGGTCGTTCTGGAGCAGAGAGATCATAAAGCCCACCTTGGTGGTCTCCAAAGAGAATGTTCGGGGTTGTAATACAAAGAACAGCTCACAGGCACTGCGGAAAGTCCTGAACTTGCTACGCTCACCGGAGAACCTCTCAGGTGTGGGTACTCGAGGTTCCGGGGGTAGCATCACAACAGTCGGTGGAGTAGGCTGGCTAGCTGTGGCACCTGGAGATCCCTGTGTAAGGACATGTTTTTCAAGACGGGTGTAGCCTTCCTGTAGGTTATTGACCGCTTGAGATAGGCCTGCTAGGTGTAGGCAGAGTTCTTCCATAGGAGAGGCTCCCTGCTCAGACTCGGTCATGGCTGCCTGATACTGTCACGTACCTAGTGGCGAGTCTGGATTGCAGTGGGAGACCTCTCTTACGTCCCAGACTTGCGGCCCCTGGTAATGGGGACAGGGGGCGCAGAAGTCAAAGGAGGCACGAGTGTCTGGTAGGAACAACAGCTGCAGATGGGTCACTGGGCTTGCCAGGAGAAGACAGGAACCAGCAGACAGCAGGTGGCAGGAACCAGCAGACGGCAGGTGACAGGAACCAGCAAGCAGCAGGTGACAGGAACCAGCAGACAGCAGGTGACAGGAACCAGCAAGCAGCAGGTGGCAGGAACTGGCAGGCAGCGGATTACAGGAACCAGCAGACAGCAGGTGACAGGAACCAGCAAGCAGCAGGTGACAGGAACCAGCAGACAACAGGTGACAGGAACCAGCAGACAGCAGGTGACAGGAACCAGCAGACAGCAGGAACTGGCAGGTATGCCGCGGATAACAGGAACCAGCAGACAACAGGAACTGGCAGGTAAGTGGTCACAGGAACTGGCAGGCAGCGGACTACAGGAACCAGCATGCAGCGGACAACAGGAACCAGCAGACAGCAGGAACTGGCAGGTAAGTGGTCACAGGAACTGGCAGGCAGCGGACTACAGGAACCAGCATGCAGCGGACAACAGGAACCAGCAGACAGCAGGAACTGGCAGGTAAGTGGTCACAGGAACTGGCAGGCAGCGGACTACAGGAACCAGCATGCAGCGGACAACAGGACAGGTGCACAGGTAGGTCAGACAAGCCGGGTTTGGTAACAGAGGACACACTGCAGATAAGCCAAGGGGTAAGCCAGAGAATGGTCGTGGGCAAGCCGGGATCGGGGCAGGCAGACAGCAGAGCAGGTAAGTAGACAGGCCGGGTCACAGGTGCAGATACAGAGAAGTACAGGACTTAGCAAACGGAACGCTGTAGATCAGGCAGCAAGGATTGCATGGAGATGGCTGGTTTAAATAGCCCGCCCGGCGCCAGTAACCGTGCGCGCGCCCGTCCGAGCCCGCGCGCGCGCACCCGCTCGATTCCGCGCATGCGCAGTGGCCCGCGCACCCGTTCGAGCCCGCACACGCAATCGCAGCGGTGGAGAACTACTAGGCCCAGCAGAGCTTTCCTTACAGGTGGGGACGAGCGAGTGCCCACTCCTGAGCCGCACCAGGCCGCGTTCCCTCAACATGGGGGGTGCCTTGGGGAAAGGGGGGCCCTGCGGCCCCCCACCCCAAAGCACCTTGTCCCCATTATGATAAGGACAAGGGCCTCTTCCTGACAACCCTGGCCGTTGGTTGTTGGGGTCTGCAGGTGGGGGGCTTATCGAAATCCAGGAGCCCCCTTCAATAATGGGGCCCCCAGATTCTGGCCCCCCACCCTATGTGAATGAGTATGGGGTACGATGTACCCCTACCCATTCACCTTGTGAAAAAAAAGTGTAAATAAAAACACAACACAAGTTTTTAAAATTATTTATTACACAGCTCCGGGAGTCTTCTTCCGTCTTGGGGGGTCTTCTCGCCGGGGGTCTTCTCACCGTCTGACAGGTCTTTTATAACGGAGGGTGGGGCCACCTGGTGACCCCCCCCCCCTCGGACGCATGGGGACGTCATGGGGACTTCTCTATGGCCTTCTGCATGACGTCAGAGGGGGGCGGGACGGACCCCGACGTCAGAGGGGGGCGGGACGGACCCCGCCCCCCTCTGACATCATGGGGAAAGCCATAGGGAAGTCCCCATCAAGTCCCCGTGCGTCAGAGGGGGGCGGGGTCACCAGGTGGCCCCGCCCTCTGTTATAAAAGACCTGTCAGACGGAGCGAAGCCTCACACAGCGGGAGCCTCCAATTGCGCGGAGCGACTCGACACAGAAGAAGAGACGCCATCGCTGTGGAAGAAGATGCCGGACGAGAAGACCAGAGCAAGAAGAAGCGGATGGGAGGAAGAAGAAGATGGAAGTAGATGGAAGAAGATGGAAGAAGAAGATGAAGAAACCAAAGGATGAAGAAAGGAAGAAGTCCAGAAGAGAGAGGATGAAAGAAAACTTTAATAAAGGAATTGTCAAAGACCGTCTCCTGTAATTTTTAAAATTTTTGTCACTTTTTTGGTGAAATGGTAGGGGGACTTTTGTACCCCCTTACCATTTCACACAGGAGGGGCCGGGATCTGGGGGTCCCCTTGTTAAAGGGGGCTTCCAGATTCTGATAAGCCCCCCGCCCGCAGACCCCCACAACCAATGGCCAGGGTTGTGGGGACGAGGCCCTTGTCCCCATCAACATGAGGACATGGTGCTTTGAGGGGTCACAGACCCCCAAAGCACCCTCCCAATGTTGAGGGCATGTGGCCTGGTACGGTTCAGGAGGGAGGGGGGCCGCTCTTGTCCCCCCTCTTTTCCTGCGGCCTGCCAGATTGCGTGCTCGGATAAGGGTCTGGTATGGATTTTGAGGGGGACCCCACGCCATTTTTTTTTTGGTACGGGGTTCGCCTTAAAATCCATCCCAGACCTGAAGGGTCTGGTATGGATATTTAGGGGGAACCCCACATCATTTTTTTTTTATTTGACGCAGGGTTCCCCTTAATATCCATAGCAGACCTGAAGGGCCTGGTAATTGAATTTGGGGGAACCCCCACGCTTTTTTATTTTTTTTTATTTTTTTTATCAATGACTCTTAATGAATGTCTGTTCTCTGTCCTACGGGATCCGGCAATTCATTATAGCCGCAAGTGATTTTAAATAGCTTTTTTTCCTGCAAAAATTACACTTTGTGCAGGGACAGTTCTAAGCACGGGAAACATGCGCCCCTTTACATGCATACTATACACACCCCCCAGGTACGAAATTTAAAGGAATATTACACTTTTATTGTTTTACTTTAAGCATTATTAAATCACTGCTCCTGAAAAAACTGCAGTTTTTAAAACTTTTTTTTGCATTGATACATGTCCCCTGGGGCAGGACCCAGGTCCCCAAACACTTTTTATGACAATAACTTGCATATAAGCTTTTAAAATTAGCACTTGAGATTTCTCCAATAGACTTTTACAGGGTGCTCGCGGCTTTTCGAATTCGCTGAACAGGCGAACAGGCAATGTTCGAGTCGAACATGAGTTTGACTCGAACTCGAAGCTCATCCCTAGTGTTTATTCATTATGACAGTATAAAGCTAATTATCATCATTTACAATTCAGTAATATATAGCAAAACATGAACAAGCAAATTCAAAACAGTGCTGATGGTACTTTTTTAGTGGCAGTTTCCTTAAGAGCTATCTGTGTCTAATACAGGCAAGTATCTTCACTAGTGTAGGTGTCAGGGTGCACATGCCAGCAGACAAGATCGCCCCTCTAGATGCTCTCCAAGACGCAGAAGAACACTGGTGCATAGAAGTGCGCATGTGCGAACCAGCGCACAAACAGGAGCCGTAGCGCATCCCTGTGCGCACCAGCACTTGCGCACACCCGTGCCAACGCTTGTGCGCACCCGCGCCAATGCTTGCGCGCACACTTGTCTTCCTTTTGTATGGATTTGCTGCTATCAGTTTGTTTGTTTAAAGCCTTCCAAGCAGTTACAGTTGCATCTATTGAGGGAAACTTGGGATAAAATAGTGGTCTATGTGTTGATGAAGCTAAAAAAGTGATGGCAAGTCTCTTTGTGCGACTATTGTTCGCTCTATGTGCACCCATAATTTATCTGTTGATCGGTCGAACCATGATTTAGCTTGGTCTAATAATGCTGCAATGTGGTATCTGCGTAAATTGGGAAACCCTGCTCCTCCTTGCTGTCTTTGTTTTAGTAGTATGGTGTAGGAGTGTTTAGCTATTTTTCCCACCCATATAAATTTCCTTAAGCATTTGTCTATCGTAGTGAAGAAGGATTCAGGCAGGATAATGGGAATAGTTTGAAAATAATGTATTATTTTTGGCAGAATATTCATTTTGAAAGTGGCTATCCTCCCAAGCCAAGTAAGTTTGTGTGATGAGATGTGTGCTAGGTCATTTCATATTGTATTTAGTAGGGCAGGGTAGTTGTGTTTAATCCCTAAATACTTCAAGTTTTTTGTGGCCCATTGAAAAGGAAATTTAGATTTTAGTATATTGAGGTTATGGGTGTGGATATGTATAGGAAGAATAGAGGATTTGGAAATATTAAGTTTATAGTATGATATGTTTCCGAATTTTCCAAGTAAATTTTGTATCCTGTCTAGAGAAGATTCAGGTGAGGTTAGGGTCAGTACCACATCGTCTGCGAATAATCCTATTTTTTGATCTATATCTGATACTTTCATGCCAGCTATGAGGGTATCTTGTCCCTATCTTGTCCCTTGTGCTTCCGCCAGGGGCTCCATCACAAAAATCAGTGGCGATAGAGGAGATCCCTGACGGATTCCGTTTGTAATATAGAATCTGTCTGACATGGCGTTGGAGGTATATACTTGCGCAGTTGGGACAGTATATAATGCAGAGCTGGCTGAGTAGATATGACCCATGAAGCCAAATTTGTACCCCCAGTGAACCCGATCAAATGCTTTTTCAGCATCGAGTGTCAGGAACAAGGTGGGCACTCTACGGGTCTCTGCAATTTTAAGAAGATTGTACATTCTTCGAGTACCATCTGAGGCTTGCCTACCTTTTACAAATCATACTTGATCCGCTTTTATTAGATGGGGGGTTACTTCTGCTAAACGATTGGCTAACATTTTTGAGTATACTTTTAAATCTGAGATATAGGGCGAAAGTTTTGAGGGGTGTCTGTTTTTTACCCTGGTTTTGGAAGGGCCACTATAACCACTTTAAGCATTTCTTCTGGGAATGAGGTAGTGATGGTAGCTTTGTGAAAGAGTTTGTTCATATATGGCACTAGAGTGTTTGAAAAAGCTTTGTAATATTCGGCTGAAAAACCGTCAGCGTCTGGTGATTTATTGTGAGGTAGGGAGTGTATGACTTGAGAAATTTCTGTGTCTGTTATGGCTGAGTTTAGGTGTTGCAGCTTTTCCTTATCTAAAGAAGGGAGTTTGACAGACCGAAGAAAGTCATTGATCTCCGTGTCTGTGGGTTGGGGTGTTGAGGGATCTGATTTTAAGTTATAAAGTTGATTGTAATACTTACAAAATGCATTAGCTATATCTAAGGGATGATGTACAATTTTGTCCGTAATGGGATCTATAATGTGAGAGAGCTTAGATTTATGTTGTTTTTTTACGAATGTAAGCTGCTAAGAACTTACCAGCTTTGTTTCCCTGGGTGTAATGAGTGTCTTTGAATCTCTGTAGATAATGTTGGTGGTCTGAAATTAGGTGTGTGCGTACCTCCTGTCTGGTTTGGAAAAGTTCTGATTGTAGCTGAGGGGAAGGATTCGATTTGTGCTGCATTTCAAGAGATTTAACCTCCCTGGCGGTATGATTCTGGCTGGAATTTTGTGCTGAAAGCGGTACAATTATTTTGCATGGAAATTTGGCGTTTTTATATTGTAGGCATGCAATTCTTATGAATAACTCACTTAAATCTGTCCGAACCAGAGTCTAGTAGACATCCCGGGTATGATAAAGTTTGAAACACAAAATAATAAATTATAATATAATAAAAATATATATAAAAAAATGATTCAATAATGTAATCAAATCAAAAACACTGAAATTTGCTCAGTTGCAGAATAGTCGCTGTCATTAAATTTATTGTTTGATGATAAATTGTGATTCTAATTTATTATCTGTGTTTTCTAGCTGGTCTAAAACCACTTTTGACATAAAGGGACACTTTTTGGTTGCTATGGACAATCTCCAGTTTCCAGGCAGAATTTTTTTTTTTTATTATATAAAATGACATGCAGGGCACTGGGCAGACCACTAGGGACAAAGGGGGTGTGTATTTTTTGTATACAGTACTGTAATCTGTAAGATTACAGTACTGTATGTGTTGTGTGTTTTTAAACTTTTTTAAATTTGGCGCCGATCTCCACTCCCGTGCGTCGGAACGTCGCAGGGAACGGAGATCGGCGGCACTCGGGCACTGTGTGAATCGAGCGAGCGGACGGCTCGCTCACACAGCGGGGAGACATCGCAGGATCCAGGGGAAAAGGTAAGTAACTTCCCCCCTGTATCCTGCACGCAAGCCCGAGTCTGGCTCGGGGTTACCGCTCCCAGCAGAAAAAACTGAACCCGAGCCAGACTCGGGAATACCGATAGGAAGGTTAAGTTTATCTAATAATGTGGTCAGTGTTTGAAGTTTCCTCTTTTTTTTCCCTTGAGGCTGCTTGGATAAGTAACCCTCTGCTGTACGCTTTATGGGCGCACCATAGAGTAAATATAGATGTGTCAGGGTTGTCATTGTGTAGGAAAAAGTCCTTGATCCGATCATGCAATCTGTCTCTATGTTTAGAGTTATTAAGTGTAGAAATATTATTGCGCCACAAGTGTACTGGTGTCACAGAATTTTGTTCTTTGATTGAGAGAGAGATCGGCACATGATCAGACCAAGTGATAGAGTGAATTTTGGCTGATAATACATTTTTAAGTATAGACAAGTCTGATACAAATAAGTAAATTCTTGAATATGACTTGTGAGGAACTGAATAATAGGTAAAATCTTTTTCCCCTGATTTAACACAGTGCCATATATCAAATAAGTCGGATGTATGTAAAATTTTGAGCGTTGTAATGGAGAACAATCTAGAAGTTTGTTAGGTACACAATTAAAATCACTGCAGTATAGTACTAAACCTTTCTTAATACTGTCAACTTTCTTTTTGAGAGCATGTAAGAAAGGTAGTTATCTACTATTCAGAGCATAAAGATTAGTTATAGTATACATGACATTGTTCAATTCACACACCATTATGATAAATCTCCCTGTTTTGTCTTTGATCATGTCATGTAGGCAAAAAGCAACATTGTGACTAATGGCGATCAACACTCCACACTTTTTCTTCGGGCCTGAGGCTGTGAAAACATGAGGAAACAATTTGTACATAAAGGTTGTTTTCCGTGAATGAAATGGGTCTCTTGTATACATACAATGTCACTTTTCAAGGTTCTTGCCTGTTGCCACATAGCCCTTCTTTTAAAGGGACTGTTGAGACCGTGAGACACAAAGTTAAGGACCATTGTACATCAGTAGAGGGATGCTTTGTAGGAGTAATGTTAAAGACAGGAGTGAATAGTTATATTCATGAGTACCTGTAGGCAATGTTATGGTGTCCTTCAATGTGGCGTAGACAGCTGCATGTGGTGGTAACCAAAGATGGGTAGATTCCAGGACGTCGTCATCCGATTGACCGTGAGTTATCATGGGTGGTAAAACAAAAAAGGAAAAAAACAAAACGTCAACAATCAAATAGTAACAACTTGGGGTGTAAGCTCCTAATATCCAGCTTCGGCCCTTGATTTGTTAAACTTGTAACTTTTATAGGGTCTAGACATGTGAGCTAGAGTAGTGAGATCATGTTGCATCGCTTGGTTTCCATTCAGGCGAGATGTGCCCAGAGGCGTTGGCAGTAAGTGTATCTTCTTCATCCAATGGGAGAACACACCATTTGTTTGTAAGTTGAAGACCTTCCTCTATGGATCTGATAGCATATGTGTGGCCATCTTTGGTGACGAGGAGCTTGGTCGGGAAACCCCATGAGTATGAAAGGTGGTTATTGCGCAGTAGCTTGGTGAGCGGCACAAATTTTTACCGTGCCAGCATGGTATGCTGGGAAAGGTCAGCATAGATAGCAATATTGGAGTACGGGTTAGGCAGCGGAGATTGTTGTCTTGCAAACCGCGTCAGGTTATCTTTGACATGGAAAAAGTGTATGCGGGCTATAACGTCGCGTGGGATTTTTTCTGGTAGATGTTGGGGCTTAGGTAGCCTATGAGCCCGATCCACTGATGTCTCCAGTAGGTGTGTCAGGAAGAAGGTCCTGAATTAGTTGCTGAACATACTATCGGAGATCAGAGGGGGATACAGATTCCGCCACCCCGTGTAGTTTGATATTGTTTCTGTGAGATCTGTCCTCTAAGTCCGCCATTTTGTTTTTCATTGCCTCTAGTTCATCATCCTTGTCATTGTGTGCATCCACTAGCTCATAATGAGCAGTCCTAAATTCTGCCATTTCGTCCTCTACATGGCTGACTCGCTCACCCACTTCAGCTATTTCTGACTTCATCTGTGAGATACATTCCATGAGGTCCCTATGCATTGATCCCCTCAGGGACACCAGCATCTCTTTCATTGTGGTATCACTAAGAGGTTGCCCAGTAGTTGGGAAGTCATGGATTTGCTCATAAAATTCAGTAGTGCTGTTCTTGGACATGTATTCCTCCTTTCTGTCCCCTGCATATGTGTGGGTAGAGGAGCGCTTAGGAGCTGTCTTTTGTGGGCTTTGGGTTGGGGTATTGCATGAGGATGAGCGGCTATGGTGGCTTGGGGAGATAGATGGGGGTATGTCTAAGTCTCTCCTGTCCCCTCGTGTGTTATTCTGCCTGGCATGCCGCTGCCTGTGAGCACCGGCGCCATTTTGCATGATCGGTGTGCTGGCAGATCTATAGAAGTCCGTCAATTTGCGGGGTCCTCCTTGATTTTTTCTGCTTACCGGTCATCCCTGTGGGTTCGGCGGGATTCTCAGGCCCCTATAGCTGTATTCTTTTCCCGGTAATAGTCAGGTTGTGCGGGCATTGTGCCGCCAGTTAGGGCTGGGGATCACGGAGCTATCTCCTCACGCGGCCATCGGCTGCCAGCCACACCCCCCACAATGGACCATACTTCATACTCCTCATGGTTCTCAACCTATACACGGTGAGGACGTGGCACCGAGGTGGTAAAGCGGTTGCAGACCAAAGGTTTTAATAAGGAGACATAAAATACATTCAAAATACGCATATTAGAAGGAAGGTCTAATGCGTAAGCCACTGGGTTAATCCAGCGAAGAATATGGAAAGGCCCAATAAACCAAGGTGCAAACTTCAGTGAGGGAACACGAAGTCAGAGGTTGCGAGATGACAGCCAGACCCTGTCCCCAACCTGGTAGGAAGGCGCAGGCAGGCGTCTGCGGTCAGCATGGAGTCTGTACCTATCATTAGCATGACGCAGGGACACCAGAGGCAACGCAGGAATAAACATGAAGGGTCTGGGGAGGACACGCCAGCCTCAATGCTGGCCTCTGACAGATTCATGTACCTGTTTCTCACAGGTATCTAAATCTGGCACAAACACTGTCAATTTTGGAGTCCTGTCAGAATTTTAAAAGATGTCTATGACACCCTTTATGAATTCTTCCAAAATGTTTAGTTTGATATTGCCCTTTAGGCTCCGTTCACATCTCTGCGTTCCAAATTGCGGGCGGTTTAAAAACTGCAAATCGCGGGATGCCCATGCGTTCCCAGTGCACTGCCCATCGATTTCAATAGCACCCCAAACATGGTGCAATTTTCCCACAATTTGTAGGGCAACAATAGCGGTAAAGACATGCGAACAGAATCGCAGGACGGCTGTCGCCAAAAGAAGTCCATGAGCTTCTTTTGGGCGACTGGCATCCAGCGATTCTATTTACGCCATTTTACCACGATTGTCGCCCCATACGCCTAAAAAAAAAGATTATATAATTTTAAATAATATGATGTATCAAGGCTATAATTTTGCATATGCATATTTTCATTTTTTTGGCACTTTTCAGCAGCTTTGCAATGTGACAGATTTCTCTGCAGATTTCTCAATGCAAATCATAAGCACAATGACATTTTTGAATAATTTCAAATTACACTTCTATATTACTTCTGGAAAAATATATGTTATGTTGTTCCAAAGTAACATATGCTTTCTTAACAACAAGTGTAGCATTTCATGATATCTAAGTAATAAGACATATCACATTCTTATAACTAAATGGAATTTATTATTTCTAACTCAACTAAACAAATGAAAAGTGTGCATCTTTCATAAATATATTAATTAGATATCTGTGATCTCAACATTAAACATAATTTCCTAGGATTTATTTTTAATGTTACTATGAGAGACCTAACCTTTGCAAGATTGAAAAATGAGATTTACAAAAGCCCTAAGACATGGAAATCATGTCTGCAGAAAATGCTCAATTGAAATGCAGGAAGAGCTGCAAAACAACTGTTCCTGCATTATTTTAATGAGAGACCCAAAGGTGTTTATACGCTATGGTTCTGTAAGTGATTTATTCTAGCTCTGAATAAAAGTAAAAGATGTAATTTTTCCATTTTCGGTTTTAAATCAAAATTGGCTAAAAGGCACAATAGCTTCAAAGTTATTCAAAATTCAAGAGATAACAAGGGGACCATGCATGTAACAATTAAGTCACAAAAGCTTTAATTGTAGGTATTTATGAAAATGCTTCTACCTCTAGCCATATTACACACATTATCAAGGACCCTCATTTACATTTTAGGTAACAAATTATAAAACAAATACTCTTATGTTTCTTTAACACAGTGCTGTATTTCTCTTAGGTATTGGACAGTGGTTTGGTTTGATTGTAATAGAATAGATGTCCTTCAATGTATAACATGAAGTGTATACAGGAATTATAGCTGCATCTTCTTTTTTGAAACTTCTCTTTACAGTCAGATGTCATTTAAGGTTCAACATCTCTTCTTCCTGTATCTACATAATACAGCGATATTTCTACTCTGCTTCTACTTAATTTTCTTCCAGCCCCCCTGCAGCCAGATATCTATTTTGCAACCATATGTTATGGAGGGGATTGTTAAATTGCTGATTACCATGTAGAGCTAGAAAAAAGTTTTCCTCTATTTTAACACACCCCATAAAACTGCATTCACAGTATCATGCATGTGAACAATTTGAGCCCCACATTTATATCCATAGTACTGTAAAACCATTGATTTTTTGGGAACCACCCCTGCTAATGACTTTCTTACACATGTTTTTATTGCATGTATTATTGTGTTTTACATTATTTTGTGGAACTGGGAAAAACAGAGGAAGCTGAACTTTGGCATTGTAGGTATTATAGGACTGTATCAGTAGCGGAACTACCAGGGTCGCAGAAGTCGCACTTGCGACTGGGCCCTGGAGTTCCACCACCATGGGGGGGGGGGGGGGGGGAAGCAGTGCTCCCAACCTCCCATAAATTTGAAATAACAGCCTGATTTCTCCCATCTGTAGGACAGGAGAATCAGCCTGTAAATTAAGAGACCGATCACCGGTGGCTGCAGCTGAGCCGAGAGTCTGTGACCGCCCAGCGAGCACACACCCCCACACGGACTGGAGAGCAGAGAGGAATACAACCTCCTCCTCCTTCTTCTGCCCCTGCCCCCCCCCCCCCCCCCCCCCATGTCTGCCTGGCCCTCCCACTCTCCTATCCCTGATGTGCAGCTGTACCTGAGAGAGGGAGCAATGTGGGCAGGAAGTATGTAAGACAGAAGACACATTCCTTTTTTGTGTCAATGATGAGCCTCCAGCTACCAGCCTCGTCCCTCCCTCCCCATGGGTGAGTGAGCTCTGCTCTGTGATCAGTGAACTGTCCATATATCTTTCCCTTCTCTCCCCTGTCTGTCTCCCTCCTCCTCTCAGTTCTTCCAAGAGCTTTCAAAATTCACTTCTTAGCACTTAGGCAGCCCATACATTGATCACTTTTTTTTCCTTCATTCAACCATCAGGCCCCTTACACACCAGCCGACCTATTGGGTCTGCCTGCCAGTTTTTCAGGCAGACCCAACCGGACCATCCATTGTTCTTTATGCGGCAGTCAGGGGCGTTGCTAGGTAGCAAAAAGACCAGGGGCTTCAGCCCGAGGTTGAAGAACCGGGGGGCGGTTTGCAGCATTTTTTTTTTTGGCCTGGGTGGTGGGTATGTGTGGCTTACATACACTGACCTACATACAATGACCACTGGCCTGCCTGACCTACGTACACCGACCACTGACCTGCCTGACCTACACACACTGACCTGCCTGACCTACACACACTGACCTGCCTGACCTACACACACTGACCTGCCTGACCTACATACACTGACCACTGACCTGCCTATCCTACACTCACTGACCTGCCTGAGTGCCTGACCTACACACACTGACCACTGACCTACATACACTGACCTGCCTGACCTACACACACTGACCACTGACCTACACACACTGACCTACACACACTGACCACTGACCTACACACACTGACCTACACACACTGACCACTGACCTACACACACTGACCACTGACCTACACACACTGACCTACACACACTGACCACTGACCTACACACACTGACCACTGACCTACACACACTGACCACTGACCTACATACACTGACCACTGACCTACACACACTGACCACTGACCTACACACACTGACCTACACACACTGACCACTGACCTACACACACTGACCACTGACCTACATACACTGACCACTGACCTACACACACTGACCACTGACCTACACACACACTGACCTACGCACACTGACCACTGACCTACACACACTGACCTACACACACTGACCACTGACCTACACACACTGACCAGTGACCTACACACACTGACCACTGACCTACCTGAGTGCCTGACCTACACACACTGACCACTGACCTACACACACTGACCTACACACACTGACCACTGACCTAAACACACTGACCACTGACCTACATACACTGACCACTGACCTACACACACTGACCACTGACCTACACACACTGACCTACACACACTGACCAGTGACCTACACACACTGACCAGTGACCTACACACACTGACCAGTGACCTACACACACTGACCACTGACCTACACACACTGACCATTGACCTACACACACTGACCACTGACCTACATACACTGACCTACACACACTGACCTACACAAACTGACCACTGACCTACACACACTAACCACTGACCTACACACGCTGACCACTGACCTACACACACTGACCTACACACACTGACCACTGACCTACATACACTGACCTACATACACTGACCTACACACACTGACCACTGACCTACACACACTGACCACTGACCTACATACACTGACCTGCTTGACCCACTGACAATGTCAATGACATACATACACTAGTCTCTGTGTCTGACCTACCTCAGCCGTGGTGTGCGGTCACAGCAGGCAGGCAGGCAGTCAGTCACTGGGGAGAGGAGCCGATCTGAGCCAAGGAGGAGAGGAGAGCCGAGCCGCCCACCCGAGCGGGGATGTAGCGTTCCTGCCTTCTGGAGCCTGCAGGCTAAGATGGACGTCACACGTCCCGCTCCAGAAGGCGGGACCAGCAGCACTTGGCCACTTTTGTCCAATTTCGGCCGCTTTCGGCCGCTATGGCACTCGGCTAATTTCGGCTGCTGGGAACCAATCTGTTAGCGAGTGCAGCCTATCAGTCAGATGGAAACAGACAGGTGGTCGATTTCCATCCAACCACCCCATAGAAAATATTAGGCTGTGTCCGTGTCTGCTCTGCATCGGATCTGTCACGGACAGTGATCTGTCATCTGCCTGCTCAGCGGGGACCAGTGGAGAGATCCCCACTGAGCAGGCACAATAACTGAACAGGATATGCCCTGTCTAAAAGGGGACTTAGACCCCTTTCACGATGGGGCCACGGTCGCGTCAGCGCTGAAAGGACGCTCATTTTAGTGGTGCTTTAGCACTGTTTAAGCTGCGATTTTCAGCCGCTAGCGGGGCCCTTTTAACCCCAAATAAGGGGTTAAAAACGCTTGTGTTGTGGCACTTCCAAAGCGCTTTGCAATCACTGCCCATTCATTTCAATAGGCAGGGTGTTTTGGGAGCGCTAAATACAGCGCTCCCAAACTACCCCAAAGATGCTGGACTTTTACTAATGTCTCGTAAGTGCATTGCGCTAGTGTAAAAAGACACACTGAAATGAATGGGAGGTGGTTTTCAGGTGCTATTTAGAGGCTATTTCTAGCCTAAAAACTGCCTCAGTGTGAAAGGGGTCTTAGGTTGTAAAAAACAAAAACAAATATTTAGCCAATTCCCCCATCTACACATTCTAGGTGGATGGGGGAATCCTCCCACTGTGGAGCAGTGGCGGAACTATCAGGGTCACCAGTGGCCGAACAACCAGGGTTGCTGTCCTGCCCCTGCTATTGACAGCACTGGTCACTGTCTCCATGGCAGCAGCAGCAGAGCAATAGAACCCAGTGCTGGTTACTTTATGGGGCTGATGGGCACATGTGCAGGAGGGCCAGCACAATTGGTTGGAGACAGCTGAGCCTCCCACAGGTTGCCTAGCAGTGGTTACACTACATTTGAGATCTGAACAATATATTATGAGACAATACATTTCTATAAAACAAGGATGAAGTTTCTGTAAAAATGGAAACGTATTTTTTCTGCTCATTCTTCATGACTAAACTTAAAAGGGGATTACCTAACTTTTATATAAACAATGCTGCTCTAGTCCATGGCAACCAGGGTTTCCATTCACTTTGTGCCTTGTGAGTTGGCCTATGCTAGAGGCCATCATTGATTTGTAGCTGTAGTGCATGTTTACCAGTTCAAGGGTGTTTACAATAGATGGGTTTTGTTCGGTTTTCCATAATCTCATTATGCTCAGTCGTGCTGCCAAGAGGATATGCATTATTGTGTGTCTGAGGGGTTTAGGATTGGATTCTAGTGTTAGATTTAGAATTGCTAAAGTGGGAGCGAAGATGGAACAGGGCCATGTGTGATATCTTCCACAATTCGGAAGATGGTGTTCCAGTATGATCTTATGAGGATGAATGACCAGAGGAAATGTAGTAAATCTCCTCTAGCTTTATTACATCTCCAGCATAAGTCAGGGGTGCCTGGTCTGAAAGATGCAATTTTATTAGGTGTTAAGTACCATCTAAGAGATATTTTTGGGGTGAGCTCCCAGAGAGCAGAGCATTGAGTAGACTTGTATATTGTTTTTAGAGTTTTTTGCCATTGTACTTCAGTGTAGCACTGTCCTAGGACTGTCTCCCAGTGCAGGTGTGATGTGGATTTGGTAAAACCTTTCTTTTTGATGGAAAATGTTGTAAAAGAGTGGTATCCCTTTCAATTTAGATGTGGGGTTTGTTAGGAATTCCCATGCTGTCGGTGGAATAGTGTAAAAAGGTGTAGGAACTAGGTTTAAGCAGTGTCGTACTCGGGTATACGTGAATATGTCTGTTGAGGGGAGATCAAAGTCTCGCTGTAGTTGAGAGAAGGCTTTAGGTTGTGACTCATGAAGTAGATTTTGTATGGTTTTGATACGTCTCTTAGACCAATGATTTAATGATAGATCTATGGAAAGATGGTGTTGAGCCTCTATTGGTATTTGTAATTTGGAGGTGACAGGGTCAGTACTGCCTATTTGCGTTAGTTTTTTCCATGCATGGGCAGATGCCCTCATTGTAGGTGGCATGTTTGTTGGAATAGTAGAACCTAGGGGAGTGCTCATTAGCCAACGTTGTAGGTTTGTGAGTATGAGTTATGAGTTTTCCATTTGTCCCCATATAGTATGTGGAAATGTCTGAAACCAGTCTTGTAACTGGGCAAGTATGGATACTAAGTAGTAATCTTCAAAGTCAATGGAGCCTGCTCCACCTGCCAGTTTATGTTTTATAAGTTTTGATTGTACACTTCTGGGTTTATTTCCTTTCCAAATACATTTCTTGAATTTGATCTGTAGGGATTTGAAATAGGTCAAGGGAATTGGAATGGGGAGGGTTCTGAATAGGTATAGTATTTTAGGTATATTTAGGTATAATTTTGAATGCTGCGAGTCTCCCAGACCATGTTTGTTCCTGTTTCGTGAGGTGTTGGGTGTGTGTAAGTACTTTGGTGAGGAATGGTTTATAATTGGTTGAAAAAAGACTTTTCACTGATTTTGTTAGCTGGACTCCTAGGTAAGTAATGCTTTTTTTCTGCCCACCTAAGGGGACGTTGTAGCTGTAACAGGTTTTTAGTTGTGGCGTCAAGGATAAAGTCAAGGATGTGCGATTTGATCATGTTTACTCTATAGTAGGAAACATTATTGAACCATTGGAGAATTATTTGTATCTCTACCAGGGAAGGAGCCGGGTTTGTGAGTATTAAGATCACATCGTCTGCGAATAAGCCTTTTTTATGGGGCGTTTTGTCTATAATCATTCGGGAGATCGAAGGGTTTGTCCTGGATTGTACTCTTAATTTCGAATAAATACTGTGTTTTTTAGATCCTACTAAGAGCATCACCCAGATCACATCTCAATCACCATGTCAACAGAAAAAGCTATGCAACATTACTACTGCTAGGTGACTGGCGGGGGGCTTCACTGTCTACAACCAATAGTACCAGCTCTCCCCTGCATGCACCAATCAATCCCATAATGTAACCGACACTTGGTCCTAATAGACTGCCACCACTGCCATACAGACAGAGATACCAGACCAGTGCTGTCAATATCAGGGTCAGGACAGCAAGGGGAGGCTGGGGACCCCCACAGTGGCGGAACACCAGGGCCCGGTCACAATTGCAACCTTTGCAGCACTGGTAGTTCTGCCACTGCCCCTTATACAGTAAAACCTTGGATTGGGAGTAACTTGGTTTGAGCGCGTTTTGCAAGACAAGCTAAATTTTAAAATATATTTTGACTTGATATACAAGCGATGTCTTGATATACAAGTAGCGTTCTGTCACAACTGTGTATAAGAGAGAAGTGAAGTGCATCTAAGTGTAGCAATATGGTTGTATTTAATAAAGGTACAACATTTAGAAACTCACATGGTTGATGATTAAAAGAGGTACATCTAAGTATGCAGGCATCCAGGGTAAAGCTGTCCACATAGACCGTCCTCCTCACCACCATTGAATGTTGTCCTTTCACTCTGCACTCCAGGAGCGGTTCAAGCCTCGCTTTCAGAACGCTCAACTGCAGGGTAGTCTTCCCTGTCACGATTGCAGACTGACAGCGGTGAGAGCCGGCGGTTCAGGGGATGGTCTATGTGGACAGCTTTGCCCTGGATGCCTGCATACTTAGAGGTGTCTCTTTTAATCATCAACAATGTGAATTGCTTAATGTACCTTCATTAAATGTAACCATATTGCTACACTTAGAGGCGCCTCTCTTCTCTTTTATACCCTGTAGCTTCTGCTGGATTTTGCTTCTAACCCCCTTGTGGAGGCTTTCATTTGAGGATGGACATTTTATGGTTACACAACCTATCACATTGCTTTAATCTTTTTATATGGACTATAAACTAAAGGACTTATGAATAAATGGTTGTGTAATGAATTATTTGAGTTCCCATTATTTCTTATGGGGAAATTCGCATTGATATAAGAGTGCTTTGTATTACAAGCATGCTTCCAGAATGAATTATGCTCGCAATCCAAGGTTTTACTGTATGGAGTTCTCTGGTGTGCTGGTGACATATCCCTTGCTTTCTGCCTATGTGGAAGAGTCCTGCTGCAGGACTGTAATAAAGGGCCCCGCAACAGGACTAAAAGACCCCGGGGTCAGTGGGGAGGGCCACAAGACTGATGGGGGATATCGTGACTGATATCTGACTGTCCTTGCCAATTTAATAGTGTTTTTTGTGCATTTACATTAGCACAGACAGAATAGGTAATCAACAAGCAAGGGAGGTCCCTGTCACATCTACTTACCCCCTTAGCTGTTCTCATGGGTAAAATTGTCAAGCAGAAGCCCATTACCACACTGTCAATGAAGTTGTAGCCTACTAAAGATGCCAGACCAGGCTGACATCTACCAGCACTCCCTCCAGCTACCTGTCCCACATTATTGTAAGCAGAGGTGGGCCGAACACCCCCTGTTCGGTTCACACCAGAACCCTATTGAAGTCTATGGGACCCAAACATCAAAAGTCCCCATTTTGAAGGCTTATATGCAAGTTATTGGCCAAAAAACAGTATGGGGGACATGCATCAATGCAAAAAACAAAACAAAAAAAACTATTGTTTTAATGGAGAAGTGATTTTAATGATGCTTAAAGTGAAACCATAAAAATTTAAAATTCCTTTAAACATAGAGCATGTGGGGTCCCCTTAGTCTGCCTGTAAAGTGGCACATCTGTACAGTGTATAGAAGCTGCTGCTGCAGCAAAACTAACATTTCTAAAGAAAAAAAATGCATTTAAATATACTTTGTGGCTGCAAGTTATTGCCGGCACCCGGCAATACAAAAAAGAAAAATGAAAAAAAAATGGTGTGGGGCCCCCCAAAGTCCATACCAGATCCTTATCCGAGCATTCAGCCCAAAGGGTCAAAAAAGGGAGGGACAAGCGAGCAATCCCCCTCCTGAACCATACCAGGCCACATGTCCTTGACATACGAAAGGGTGCTTTTTTTTCTAGCAAGGGAATTGTTTTTCTAGCAAGGGAGGTCCCTGTCTCATCTACTTACCACCTCAGCTGTTCTCATGGGTAAAATTGGCAAGCAGAAGCCCATTACCACACTGTCAATGAAGTTGTAGCCTACTAAAGATGCCAGACCATGACGGGGGGGGGCATGACCGAATGGAGTCAGCTGTGAGTGAGTGAGCGAGCATGAAGCACAGGTGTCCCACCCTACCTGCACACCTCTAATCCTTCTCCCAGTTGGCCACATGCCGCCTGCATGAAATCCCCTATCCGAACGAGCCGTTTTGCCGTTTGGACGCACCGCCGTATGGACCTTTGCTGCCACTCCTGACGCCTGACGCCTCGAGCTGTGTGTGTGCTTGACGAGAGGAGAGCGCACGCTCCACTAACAGAGCCGCCTGCACTTTTCTTCCTCTCCTCCCAGCTGCCCTCCCCCGCTGGAGCTTTCAGGTCTGACGCTGTGGAGGGACCTGCAACGGACAGCACCGGCGTGGTTCACCTCATCAACTCACCTCGCTGAGCTGAGCACCCCCCTCGCTGAAGCAACAGATCCCTGGGGAGCCGTGAGTAGCCTGAGCTTAGCTCAAAACTTGACCTGATATAGACTCTGTGGTTGCTCCCCAGGACAATCTGACCTTTCATGGCTTAAGCAGCGGCTTGCTGCATACTGGGACGTGGTAATTGTGAGAGCTGGCATAGGGGGTAATACACCAAGAGACCCTCTTAGAGACCCCCCCTGGCTGGACTGTGAACTGCCTATTTGAAGCGATAGGGGTCCAGGAGTGTAACTGGGTGCTCAGAGCCCCCCAAAACGGGCTCTCTGGTGCTTGTAGTGGTTTACTGCTTTTATTATCTGGAAGTACAGCGAAAGGGAAATAGCAAGGAGCTCCCTGTGAACCCGGACTGTAAAGTTGTGTTCCCCCTTCCACATTTTCTGTGTTCCTATTAGCGTGCTTTTATTTTTTTTTTATCCGCTTTAACAGGGACATTGTGTGGCATAGTGATCTGGGGGGGGGGGGGGGACGCCGATGTGAGCTTGGGCCTCTTGCTGCGGGTGTTTTGCCCTGAGCCACGATCCATGCTCCCCTCTCTGTGCCTTTTTTCTTTCTTTTTTTTCCCTGCAAGGCTGTTAAAAAGCATCGACTTGGCTGGATCACTATAAACTGGGAAGGGGAACGGGGGGAAAAAACCCTTTTCTCGGTAACTTAATAAACCCCTTTTTTTTTTTTTTTTTGCCCCTCCCCCACCACCTGTAGAATTTACCATGCTCAGTAAACGTGCTGCCGACGAGATGGTGCATCAAGAAGGGGCTCAAAAAACACGCTCAGCTAAGGAGAAAGCAAACCAGGTCTCTGCGGCGGCGCATGGTCCCACACAATCACCAAGTAAGGGGGGGCACCAACCATCGGGGCCACAAGTAAAAACCCAGGGGTTGGCTCCCGACAGAAGAAACTCTAGCCAACTATCATTAAACGCCACAACTCAATCTGCCAGAGGAATCGCGAGTAATAAAGATCCCGGGGAGGGTAAGGCGGCACAGGCGGCAGCAAGCTCATTGGCATGCCCTACAATAGGGGGCCAGGAGGAACCAACACTTAGGGCCATACTTGATGCCGTTAATGCCTGCAAGGACTCTATATCTGGCTTGGATAGCCAATTGAGTGGCATAAAAACCGAGTTAATTTCAATGAGTCAGTTACTGAGTAGCACAGTGGAAAGTACTACGGCGCTTGAGGCGAGGTTAAGCGCGATCGACGACGAACTCCCCCCACTACAGGAAAAAATCATAGGCCTACAGAAGCAAATGGCCAAACAGGCCGCTAAGCTTGACGAACTAGAAAATAGAAGTCGCAGAAGCAACGTGCGCCTAATAGGCCTACCCGAGAGGAGCGAGGGCCCCAATCCCGTAGTCTTTTTGGAAACCTGGCTCAAGGAAATATTTGGGGATTCCTCTTTTACGCCATTATTCGCGATCGAGAGAGCCCATCGAGTCCCTACCAGACCCCGACAAAATGACGAGCGGGCTCGTCCACTACTACTGAAATTTGTAAACTACAACGACCGTGCGATTTTACTCCGCAAGGCTAGAGAACTGGGGGACATTTTCTTCAATGAGGATAGGGTTTCTTTCTACCCGGATTTCTCCCCGGACCTCCAGAAACTCAGGGCAGAATTCATCCCAATTAAACGTACTCTTCAGCAACATAAAATTGCATACGCCCTGTTGTACCCCGCCCGCTTGCGGGTGACTGCTATGGGCTCAACCTTGTATTTCAACACACCTGCCGAAGCCGAGAGATGGTTGGAGGAACACAGAGAAGATCTTTGAGAGAGGCATGGACACGGGTCATGGGGGGGGCGATGGAGGGCCTAGGCTATTTGTTGTTGCTATATGTTGTTTTTTTGGGTCTCTGTGCCCTCCCTCTCCCCCCCCCCCCTCTCCCTGGTCCCCCCCCCCCGCCCTTTGTTTTTTTTTTTTTTTCCTCTTTTCCTTACCTTGAACTATGACACTGTCCACTACACTAATGGTACCGAGTCAGGGGGGTGGGGGGAGGGGGGTTGAGGGGAATACCACTAATTATATTATTATTATTATATTAATAATGTTTTTTGCACCATTGCACTGATATTTGACTAGGACTGGGGGTTAGAGGTGGGGGCTTCTATAGATGCCCCTACTTCTCCCCTTGTCCACCTGATGGTTAACACACAGTCACCATAACCCCTGTCTGGGAGGGTAGGACATTTTCTTTTTTTTTTTTTTTCCCCTCCCTTTTTCCCCTTTTTTTTTTTTTTTTTTTCTTTTTCTTTTTTCTCCTTTTTTCTTTCTCTCCCTATTCTGAATAAATTACACTGCATTATTGCTTACTGCACCAATGACACTGGGCTGGGGGGAGGGGGGGGTGGGGTTGACGGGGATATCACCAATTGCAATTGCTTTTTTTTCTCTTTTATTCTTTGACACTGGTTATTTGTCAATTACATTACAAATGTCTTATAATAATGGGGGTTTTTTTTAATCACCGATATTGGACCAGGATCGAGGGGCAGGGGTGGGGCTCCCGTGGAAGCCTCTACTTCTCCTTCTCGCTCACTTAACGGTTAACACGTTGCCAATTGCACAATGGGGTGGGAGCACGGTGGGCACTAGGGGGGGGGGGGGAACGGGAGGGAGGACTCCACATCTTCCCCTTCCTTTCTTCTCCTCACCCTGTCTAGGAGGGTAGGTTATTTGTTCGTATATTATTATTTTAACGTTGATGCCACTGGGAAATGATCGGACTAGGATTGTTCATTTAACACAGCATTATGGTTGGGATGGGACACCTGTGCGGTCGGGTGGGAGGTGTATGGTTGGGTCGCATACAAGCCCCGTGGGGGTGGCCCAGTTGGGCATGGGGGGAGGGGGGCGAGGGATTGGGAGGGGGGGTGGGTAGGTTTAGGGAAGATTGGGGTAACACACACTACTGGTCCCTATAGAGTCGGTGGAGGCTGGTGCGTGGGTGGGGGCGGTGGGGGAACCGGGGGGGGGGGGGGAGGGGACGGGTAGGCTCACCGGTTCGCTGTTGGGCCTCCCCTCCCCGCCCAGCCCCCCCCCCTGCGTCCTGCGGTTAAACCTATTATGGAGGGTGATAGAGTAAATCTGGTCTCATGGAATACCCGGGGTCTGGGTAGCTTAAATAAACGTGCGTTAGTCCTGTCGGCATTGGACGGAGGGGACCCGGAATACTGCTGTTACAGGAAACGCATCTTACTCCCGACACAGCTTCTCAGTTATCTAGTCGCAAGTTCTCGGCCCAATACCACTCATTTCACTCCTCCTATTCCAGGGGAGTGAGCATCTTGGTAGGGAGAGGAGAACCTTTCTCCTGTAGCGAAATCTCTACCGACGAACAGGGTCGCTATATATTCCTGTCTTGCCTGATTGGTAGTCAACCTTACATTATAGCAAATATCTATATACCTCCCCCTTTTAAGCTCGAGGTCTTGTACAAACTACTTGAGTTCGTCCCGGATAAACCAGGCATTCCAATGATAGCTCTAGGGGACTACAACGAGGTGTTAGATACGGGACTAGACAGATTCCCTGTGCCCGCTAGACCTAGGGCGGGAGAGGGGAACCGCCTGTCACGGTTTTTGAGGGAAATAGGGTTAAGCGATATATGGCGTACGCGGCACCCATATGATAGACAGTACTCTTGTTTTTCAGACTCCTACCGTACCCTCTCTAGAATCGATAGGGCCCTGGGGAATGATGAGGTGAATTTGTTGGTGAGAGATATAGAGTATGGCTTGAGAGGGATCTCAGATCACTCCCCGCTGACGCTCAACATAAGCACTGGGGGCAGAGCCAGCCATAGGGAATGGACGATCAATCCCTGCTGGCTTGAATTGATTGACAATCCCTGCGATTTGACCACTAGCATAAGGGAGTTTATACAAATAAACGCGGGTTCAGCGCTGCCTGGAGTGATCTGGGATTCCTTAAAGGCCTATATAAGAGGACTGCTAATCCAGAAGATGGCAGCAATTAAGCGGCGGTCGAGAGAGCAAGAAAGGGAAGCTAGTAGCGAGGTAACCCTAGCAGAACGCCGCTATGTAGAAAATCCGACCCCTACTAGCAAGGGGGAATGGCTTAATAAACAACAAACCTATAAAATGCTACTTATTAAGAAAATGGAGAACAGGCGAATCTTTCAGCGCCAATATTATTTTGGTGAAGGTGAAAGGGTTGGCCACACCCTCTCTCTTCTTGTCAAAACCAATAGTTCCCCTTCAACAATCCCAGAAATCAGGAGGGCAAACGGGGATTTGGTTACCGATCCATTGGAGATAACGAACCTTATTGGCAACTATTACAAAACCCTCTATAAATCCTCTAGGAAAGGGAGCGAGACAGCAGTATCTGAATTTCTACAGCAGATAACATTCCCAAACCTATCAGATAATGACAAAACGGAATTGGAGGCGCCAGTAACTATAGAGGAACTGAGATTTGCAGTGGCAGCAATGCCCAATCAAAAGTCCCCGGGCCCCGACGGGTTGCCAATAGAGCTATACAAACGGTATGGTGAGGTACTGTTGCCTGAATTGTTGGAAACTTTGAGATGGGCATTGGATGGGGGCAGACTGCCCACCTCGATGCTCAAGGCCAATATCATTCTGATACTTAAAGAGGGGAAGGACCAGCAGGAAGTTACCTCGTACCGCCCAATTTCGCTGCTATGCTCCGACATTAAGATCTTAGCGAAGGTTTTGGCGATTCGACTAAACAAATGCATACACAAGCTAATCCATCCGGACCAGTCAGGTTTCATTCCAGGCAGGTCAACTAGCACCAATATTAGAAGAGTCTTCCTTAATATGCAAACTCCAACGGATAACGCAAGCCCCAAGGCCATTTTGGCCTTGGATGCTGTTAAAGCGTTTGACAGCCTGGAATGGGACTATTTATGGCTGGTCCTGGAGCGATTTGGTTTTGGGCCTGCCTTCATTAAATGGATTAAACTTTTATACAACGAGCCTAGAGCTAAAGTCAGAGTGGGCGGGGACTACTCCGAGTTGTTTCAACTGGAAAGGGGGACGAGGCAGGGATGTCCCCTGTCTCCCCTCCTTTTTGTACTGGCAATGGAACCCCTGGCGATCCTGACGAGAACGCGTCCGGATCTACAGGGATTCCGGCGCCAGCTAGGGGAGGAAAGAATCGCATTATTTGCCGACGACGTTTTATTTTTTATCGGCGACATCATAAAAAAAAAGGTAGTGATGCGCATGATGGAGGAATTTCGGCAACACTCCGGTTTAGCCATCAATTGGAGCAAGTCAGCCCTGCTACCGTTGGCTCGGTGTGGCGATCAGACACCCACTATAACCCCTGCCCTCGACGTGGTGACCAAGCTTAAATACTTGGGGGTGTGGATTTCTAGCGACACAAACCATTATATCAGTGATAACCTAGACCCGCTATTGTCTAAACTAAAACAAAAAGTGGATATATGGAGTCGCCTCCCCCTATCCATAGCAGGGCGCTGCAATTTAATTAAGATGATCTGGCTCCCGCAAGTTCTCTATATTCTCCATAATTCTCCAGCCTGGATTAGCCAGAAATGGTTTAAGAAGATTGAATCCCTGTTCAGGGACTTAATCTGGAAAAAGGGCCAAGCCCGGATCGGTCTACAAACATTGCAGCTCCCTGTCGGGAGGGGGGGGACGGCGATTCCGCACCCACGGTTATATTTTTTGTCGGCTCAACTCCAGCAAATGGCAAACAGCGGGCTCCTGGCAGGTGGGTGTGGTGGCAATAGAATGGCGATACTGGGCGCTCCCCATAACTCATTAATAGAGGCGCTGGAAGCAGACTCGTTCACTTATAGGTGTCCGACGAGCGACTTGATGACTAGAGTATGGAAGGCAGTAAAATCAATAATGGGATACAATGGGTTGAACGAGTATACCCCGCTATGGTATAACAAGAATTTAGGGGAAATAATGGGCATAGAGAGATCTCTAGAGTGGGAAAGGCAGGGTATTAGCCGGTTAATCCAGCTATATGAGGGAAACCACTTGAAGTCATTCGAGGACCTGAGACGACAATTCACCATTCCAAATAGGTCTTTTTACAAATACCTGCAGGTCAGACATGGTATTCAGGCCCAATTTAGATCCTCGACTATTAATTGGGTTAAGACTCCCCTATTCCAGGAAATAACGAAGCCGAGACCAATGAGGGGCCTGATCTCCAGGATATATGATACCCTGGGAAACAGAGCTATGAGCACCAAGGGACCTGATAGAAGTAGAAGGGGATGGGAAAAAGACTTAGGGCCAATTACCTCGGAACAATGGGACCGGGTCCTCGAACAGGGTGGCCTGGTATCAACATCCCCCTCGCAAAGGGTTTCCCATCTGTTTCTAATTTACAGAGCCTATTATACCCCTCAAAAACTGTTCAAATTCGGTAGAAAGCCCAGAGACGAATGCCCAAGATGCAAGGCGCCAGGCGATCTTCTTCACATGGTATGGAAGTGCCCAAAGTTATTCAGGTATTGGGTAGAAATAGTGGACAGCTTGAATAGAACCTTTGGGACCACACTGGAACCAGAGGCTAGGACCTGCCTTCTGGGAATCTTTGAGGATGGTAATACATCACCTCCTACCAAAGTCGCCTTGCTGAGATGCCTGTACCAGGCAAGGCACCTAATAGCGCTGAACTGGCAAGCTAGGACCCCTCCTTCCTCTGCGAATTGGACTGAGGCGATTAACTCCATGATATGGTGCGAGAGGGCAATGTTTATTCGGCAGAATAACCTCAAGAAATTTGCCCGTATATGGAGCCCCTGGTTGAGCGAGCTGGGCCACATGCCGAGGGTGGGAGACGACGGGGTGGATAGATTTTCCCCCTCGGCGTCCCCACACCCACAAATCCCTTAAAGTCGCCATGGCTATCTTAGCCGCGGAGCGGACCGGGGGGCCCCTTCCCTCCCTTGGCCCGCGCGCCCGCCCTGCCGACTTTTTGAACTTGGGAACTAGTAGTGTGTGTATAGGGGGGGGGATCCTGGGAGGGATAAGGGGGTGGAGCATCTGACTAGGTAACATGAAGTGATCTCTTGTATCAAATTTGTATTATTTACCACTATATCTATATGGATCATGTATGTTTTAACGTTTGCTTGTAAATGCCTTACAAATAAAAATAAAAATTAAGAGGTAAAAAAAAAGATGCCAGACCAGGCTGACATCTACCAGCACTCTCTCCAGCTACCTGTCCCACATTATTATAAGCAGAGAAGGGCCAAACACCCCCTGTTCACACCAGAACCCTATTGAAGTTTATGGGACCCAAACATCAAAAGTCCCCATTTTGAAGGCTTATATGCAAGTTATTGGCTATAAAAACAGTATGGGGTACTGGATACTGCCCTACTGTCCTTATCCGAGCATTCAGCCCAGAAGGTCAGGAAATCGAGGGATGAGCGAGCACCCCCCCCCTCCTGAACCATACCGGGCCACATGCCCTCGACATACAAGGGGCTGCTTTGGGGTGGGGGAGCAGATGGGCTCCCCCTCACCCCAAAGCAGCTTTTCCCCATGTTGATGGACAAGGACAAGGACCTCTTCCCCACAATCTTGGGCTGTGGTTGTGGAGGTCTGCGGGCAGGTTGCTTATTCACATACTAAGTAAATGTGTATGGGGTACAAAAATGTAAAGAAATAGATAAAAACAATACATAGTACACAGATTTTTGACAAGTCCTTTACACTTGCTGACTGCCTAGCTGTAAAAATATATGTAATTGCTTTGATGTTAAATACCAGAGTTATGGCAGCAGCTATCTGCCATAACCCCAGTATCTTTTTTTTGTTAGGCGGCCAGCTTTCGGGCAAAAGTGATCCCAGCAGCAGATTTACAGTGAGATCACTTTTATAGGCGGCGGGAGAGGTGCCCCCATCCACTGCTTCCCGGTTGTTTACGAGCTCACTGTAGCCATCAGTAAGCCCAGAACCGATCTAATGCAGCTGATGGCTAGGCAGGAAGTCAAGTGAGGGCAAGATAGCCCCCACTCGGCTCTCTGCCCTTGGAGGACTAGAGCGAGCGATGTCACTTACGGTTATCGGGTTTAAAGAGATTAATTTTTTTTTTTTTTTAAGTCAGTGTCTTTTTTTTGCTTTTAAAGGTGAATGAGAGATCTGGGGTCTTTTTGACCACATATCTCTCAATAAAGTGGACCTGTAATGCTTGTTTCTATTACAAGGGATGTGTACATTTCTTGTAATAGGAATACAAGTGGCCAAAAATAAATAAAGGGACAGTGTAAAAAGAAAAAAAGAAAAAAGAAAAAAAGAAAAAAAAAAGCGCCCCATCCCTCTGTGCTCACGTGCAGAAGCGACCACATGCATAAGTAGGCCCGGTACAGGGGCGTGGCTTGGCCGAGCAAGGAGATGGCTGCCTGAGTGAACTACTCCCGTCGTTGCCTCTCTTTAACCAGCTTTACTGGAGAATTTCGCTCCTTATCTACGTACAAAACGATGGGGACGGCATCCCGCCACACTTCTGCATCCAGATCCCGCTCTCCCCGAGAATCTACGGGAAACGGGGGGCCAGAATATCCCTAAGATGTTCCGTTCACAGAGAGGTAATATGGCGGCGTCCGGCCACAACACCTCACAGACAGCGGCCCCGCCGGTATCTGATCCGACACATTCTCTCCAACTTGCGCCTCAGGCATTGTCTGGTGACCGTAAAATTGACGCTCACACACTACAGCTGAGAGAGACACAACGCCATATCGAAGACCTCGATAACCACGGGCGCCGCCATAACCTCAGAATCCGATGACTGCCGGAGAGCATTGACTCTGAACACCTGACCTCTGAAGTGCTGGCGCTGTTCAACAACCTGCTTAACAGGCCGTGTAAGACCCACGTTGAAATGGAAAGAATTCACAGGGCACTGCGCCCCAGAGAGACTGATCCCCGAGGGATATAATTTGCTGTATTGTGGACTATAAAGTGAAGGAAGATATCCTGAGACAAGCAAGGAGCATTCATCAATTACAACATGATGGTACACCCATTCAGATCTTTCAGGATTTGTCCTCTATTACTTTACAACACTCTTGCTGGAGGCCCTACGTACCCATGGCATACAATACAGATGGAAGTTTCCTTTTTGTCTATTTGCCTCACACCAAGGCCGGACGGACCCTCAACATTCCTCTAGTGGACGTCCTGAACTGGTATGCTGAATACCGCACATACCCCACCAGAAGACCACCGCCACCGGAGGATCCGATGGAAGTACAGAATACCCGGCATTCCAGGAGAAGCTCCCCTTCGGGCTCCAGACCGCGCTCCACTCGACATGCAGAAACTTAGTTATGCTTGCTTCCACTGCCATTTTTTTTTTTCTCTTTTCAGAAACTGCACCCTCTAACTTAATGGGGATCGGATCTCACGAATGTCTGTTATTGAACACTTTGGTCCCCCCATGATGCATTCTCTGCTCGATGTCCCCCACACTGCATGCAGTGTGGACACTGGGTAACGTATGCTGGACTAGAGTACTGAATTACTATGGTTTCCAGATATGATTATACCCATAGGTTGGCTAACATATAGGCTTATGTCATATATAGACAGCAGTGAAAGGGTAAGGCAGACTGCTACAGGGGACAGCTGCAGCTAGATACTGCGGGAGCTGTTAGTCTTTCTATACATATCAGGAGCACTCCCCTCTTGTCAATGCAATATAATGGCTCAGATGCTTATTAACTGAAACCTCTGGCCTTTCATAACCATACGACATCTATGCAGTTGGTACAGCCTATTATAAGTTGATATGGCACCTCCCATGGACATGCACACGACGATACACGTAGCGTACAACCTCTTTGACATTACCTCATGGGGGGTTGAACTGAAGTATACTTGTTAACAGCATATTTGACAATTTGATTTTTGATTCTTTTTACACACCTTTATGGTACCCACGTGGCTGCCCTGGCAGAAAGGCTCCGAAAATTTGACGGCCTCTATATAGGTCCCGCTGGTCCTAAAGCTTCGAGCTACCCTACTATCCCTGTTTCTACACACCTCTTATGGAGGTCTCCTCTACTAATGCTAATTTTGGGAGGTCACTTTGAAATTATATGCAACATGCTCTACCCCCCCTCCTTAGGACATAGGTTACTAGAGACAGGGGAGTTTCTGCCGTTGTTACTAAGAACGGATTTAGCTTTATAGTTTTCCTTACATACTGCATATAAGTTTTACATTATGCATTTCTTTAAATGTTGACAATATGTTATGGTTCTTCTTGTTTAACGTAGTTTTGGCTAGCACAATGATGCAACACCTTATATACTGTGTTATGTTCACGCAGAATTTTGGTAGAATACCTCTATATAGGAAACTCGCAGCTTCTAACAATCTGCTGTCCATGTATTTGTGTTCACCCTATGTATTGCCCTCTTTGCCTACTGACTCCATCAGGTTACTTTCTGCACTCCATTGCTCGTCCCCGACAATCCCTTCATTATTCCCTACCGTGCAGGTCTATGTGCATGCAAGGGATTGCTTTATAGATCTCTAAAACCCAAACTGCTTTTATCTCCTTCCCTATACTTCACTGGGAGGCAACAACGGTATCGCCATGTATTTGACATTGATATCTTGTTCAGTACTGGCCAACCCCCTGACAGCGCAGTGGACTAATTAGTTTCTCTATATTGGACACTAAACTCACTGATTACCCGCTGTACCTTTCTGGCCTACTTCACAGTACAATAGGCTAGTTTAATACTTCCTTCACCCTCCCCTACCTACCCCACGAATCATTGCTGGTGATACTTCATTGCTACCGTTACCATACTCTATCCATATTATTGTCCCTACTATTGTAAATTCTAGGCCCCTGTTCCCTGTTTAACTAATAGCATGGCGGATACGGTTTCCACTTCCGGTGGACTAACAGCTACACCCAACAAGCCACACAATCTTCAGGTGAAGTTCAGCTCAATAAATGTGCAAGGCCTAAATATTCCTGAGAAACGGTCACATTTACTATATACCTTACAGAAAGACAAGACACATATAGGGTTCTTGCAAGAAACTCATTTTCGCACCAATAACATACCCAAACTTCACAACCACCTTTTCCCCACAGTCTATCATGACACTACTGACACCGTAAAATCGAAGGGGGTCGCCATACTACTGTCAAAACATTGCCCACTGAAGGTATCTGAAATCAAACAGGATGTCAATGGTAGATATCTTTTTCTTAAAGGTACGTTATACAACAGACCAATCACACTAGCAAACCTTTATGCTCCCAACAAATGACAGGTTCCCTTCTTCCGAGAAACACTACAGCTGTTCACTGAATTCTACTCAGGCATTCTCATTATATGCAGGGATTTTAATGTGGCCCTCACCCCCACTCAGGACTCTTCGAATGGGTCCTCGTCCTTACCTTATAGAGCATTAAGAGACATTAAAAAACGATTCCAAGAATTGATGTTACACGACACGTGGTGCACTCTACACCCAAACGACAGAGACTTCACGTTTTATTCAACGCCTCACAATAAATATTCCAGACTGGATCACTTTTTCATTTCCCAAAACGATTTGACACTCCTTACTAAAGCAACGATAGACCCTATGGTGCTCTCCGATCATAATCCCATCTCCATGACACTGACTATGCCACTTGCTCGTACTCCAAACTCGATTTGGCACCTAGACAACTCTCTGCTGACTGATCTAGAAATCACGCAGAACGTTAGCTCCCGACTTACACAATACTTTCAGGAGAACATTACTGAAGACTCCACTCCATCGACGACTTGGGCTGCACATAAATGTGTTTTTCGGGGAGAATTTATCTCCATAGCCGCTCATAGAAACAAACTGCGACGCCAATGCATCACCGCTTTATCTGCTAAAATGTACTCACTGGAAAGGTTGAACAATGTCTCATTTGCCAATCAAACTCTTTTAGACCTACTCCAGGCTAGAGATGAACTTTGGGAGGAATTAACTAAGAGGCTTAAGCGCAAATATATGTTGACACAAACATTGTTCTACGAGTATGGCAATAAATCTGGTAAACTGCTAGCTAGGGCACTACAACACAAAAAGGCATCATCGACCATACACAAGATCATTGACCCTACTGGCACTACACACGTAACCCCAGAAGGCATAGCTAAACAATTTGTCTCTTACTTCTCTAAACTATATAACCTATCACCGACTGATGCGTCAGACCAAGCTTCTAACAGACAGGAAACGATATCCAACTTTTTGACACAATATGGCATACCCCCAATCTCGATGGAAGATTCGACAACTTGCAATGAACCTATCACTATTGAGGAAACTAGGACTACCTTACAACAGCTCAAGCCGGGCAAAAGTCCTGGCCCGGATTGGTTGACTGTAAGCTATTACAAAACTTTCCATGAGATACTCACCCCCCATCTTACCACTACTTTCAACTCTTTCGCCTCCTCTGACCCAATAAACAGTGACCTCTTGGAGGCGCATATCACACTAATACCTAAACCTGGCAAAGATGACACCATTGTATCTAACTACAGACCCATTTCCCTCTTAAATGTGGATATGAAATTGGTAGAAGGTGGAGCAAGGATAGGGATAGGGGACTATAGCGGTAACCAATAAGAATGATAATACTTGCAACTTTTCGAATGAGAAGAATTTTTTACAAAATAGTTTATTCATAAATAGTTGAACAATGAAATCAATATAACATACATTGGACATACATTACAAACAGGGGTATCGTGAAATGGGTCCTACAGTCATGTCCAAACCCCTGCAATTGGTGGAAACGCATGGGGTCTGGGGATGATAGGGGGACCATGGGGGTACACAGTAAAACAAGGGGTGGGTTAAAAAGGATCTACAGGGATTTAATAGATCCTGGGTACAAAAGAGCTGGTTGGAGAAAGCTGACCAACATGTTTCGCCATACAATGGCTTCTTCAGGGTCAATTGAAAAGTTTTGTACCATAGAGGGGAAGAACACAGCAAAATTAGTTATATGACACACTGAGCATATCTAATTTATCAAAAGCAGAACATACAACTCCACATCGCCACAAGGCCATACACCCGTCCAATATACAACACTGCGCCGTGCTAGTCCCAATGGGCTCCCACTTAGGGTCACAGAAACATACCCCTGGATTGCTGGAACAACCACTAAATTCGCAGGTGTGGTCAAATATACTTGAGTCCCAGGGAGCAGGGAACTGTCGAGGATCTACAGGGAGCCTGGTAAGATAAAATGGGATAAGAGCAGAATTGTGTATTTTATTTAAATATTTTATTTAAATTGCTCATTTTTGTATGCCTTTGTCAATAACAAATTAATCCCTACTTTGTTTGGATATAGCAGATGTACCCCTATGTCGCCACATTTGGGACCCCATTGTTAGTGGAAAATTGGGTCTCGGCTCACCGTCTCAGTCCCACTGCCCGTTGCCTTCCATCTGCCTTGGTCCCCGTGTCTATCTGGAGCATTAAACATGTCCCGTTCCATTTCTGGCTCTCCCACCTTCGCTACTCCATCTTGGTCATTTATACTCCCTAACTGCATCGGTAACTGTTTGGGCACCCCAGGGCTGCGATCCTATGGCCGCAGCCCGCTTGGCTTTGTTGCCTGCACACCTCCCTTATGCTCCACTGCCACCTGGTAAACCATCAGCTCTGTTTCCATCTCTTGCCTTGGACCCAACGGTTTTCCATCTCTTTCATTGGTTTCAACACATTTGCTTTGACAAATGCGGTGTATTACCCCTTCCATCCACTGGAGGGCTTTTTTGGTCTGGACTTATCTATATGCGTGCACGATGAGCGGCGCGCGCATTCTCCGACCGTGCGGCATCATGGGAAATGTAGGCACACGCGCTGACGCTACTGCGCATGCGCGAACGGCCCATTTTGCCCGCCGCCTCATCATGGTTATCATGATCAGGTGTGGAGGACCTATATAGCCTGCCTTTCCCTCAGCACTTCAGGTGTTGGACTTTGGAGCGCCATTTGTGCTGTGATCTTCATTGATACAGGTTTGTCCCTTTTTTCCTCCAGCTTATGCCCTATCAGTCTGTCTGAGATTTTACTTAGGTATACTGCACACTCTTTTTGCAGCTATTGGTCTCTTTTCTGTGACTAACCCGAATAGCGCTGTTTACCAGTCTGGCTTTAGACTTCTCCTGTGCAGTCTCAATCAACTAAACCCATGCCCTAGGTGAGCTCCCTTCATTCTTTCTTTTGGCTTTTAATGCAATGTCCAATCCATTTATTTCATCCCTATTTTTTGTTATCCTTTACTAGAGCTGTTCTTTTTCAAAATTCTTCATATGATTGTCCATGCATGGCGCTCCATTTATATTTTCCATTTTTGATACAGTGGTAAGTCTTTATAAACTTTAGGCTATGTTTAGCCAGCTATGGCAAACTCAATCCTTTTGCCATTATACATACAATTTTGCTCTTATCCCATTTTATCTTACCAGGCTCCCTGTAGATCCTCGACAGTTCCCTGCTCCCTGGGACTCAAGTATATTTGACCACACCTGCGAATTTAGTGGTTGTTCCAGCAATCCAGGGGTATGTTTCTGTGACCCTAAGTGGGAGCCCATTGGGACTAGCACGGCGCAGTGTTGTATATTGGACGGGTGTATGGCCTTGTGGCGATGTGGAGTTGTATGTTCTGCTTTTGATAAATTAGATATGCTCAGTGTGTCATATAACTAATTTTGCTGTGTTCTTCATATTTTCTCAGACTCTTCCCCTCTATGGTACAAAACTTTTCAATTGACCCTGAAGAAGCCATTGTATGGCGAAACATGTTGGTCAGCTTTCTCCAACCAGCTCTTTTGTACCCAGGATCTATTAAATCCCTGTAGATCCTTTTTAACCCACCCCTTGTTTTACTGTGTACCCCCATGGTCCCCCTATCATCCCCAGACCCCATGCGTTTCCACCAATTGCAGGGGTTTGGACATGACTGTAGGACCCATTTCACGATACCCCTGTTTGTAATGTATGTCCAATGTATGTTATATTGATTTCATTGTTCAACTATTTATGAATAAACTATTTTGTAAAAAATTCTTCTCATTCGAAAAGTTGCAAGTATTATCATTCTTATTGGTTACCGCTATAGTCCCCTATCCCTATCCTTGCTCCACCTTCTACCACTTAATCTGGGATGAGGTATAACTGAACCCGAGCTATCTAAGCCTCCCTCTCCATGTGGATATGAAATTGTACGCTAAGATCCTTGCTAATCGTATTCTTCCTCTTCTCCCACAATTGATTTCCCTGGACCAGGTTGGCTTTATTCCTGGTAGGGAAGCCAGGGATAACACCATGAAAGCCCTCAACATTCACCGTTGGCTCTCTCACACATCAACCCAAAAAGGTTTCTTTTTGTCGCTCGACGCGGAGAAGGCGTTCGACAGAGTGGCCTGGGACTACATAATCGACAACATTATGGGCCGTGGGATTCCCTTCATGATTTCTACAAATGATTCTGACGTTGTACTCCCACCCCACGGCAAGGATACGGATCAATGGCCGCCTGTCGAACGCCTTCTCCTTCTCGAATGGTACCCACCAAGGTTGCCCGCTTTCCCCCCTCATTTTTATTCTTACCCTGGAACCTTTCCTACGTAGGCTCAGAGCGAATCCCGATATTAAAGGCATAGACATACGTAATAGACATTATAAACTTGTGGACAATATACTCCTCTTCCTTTCGGACCTGATTACTTCCTTACCCAACCTTCTAAAAGACTTCGCCCTCTTTAACAAACTATCCAACCTGCAAATAAATTTTTCAAAATCTAAAGCCCTTAACATCTCCCTCCCATTACTGATAGTAACCCAATGTAAACTAAACTTCCCCTTTAGCTGGGAAATCAAAGCTCTCACCTACCTAGGAATTCAATTACCCACTAACCCAGACGATCTCTATGATATGAATTATCTCCCAATACTACGAACTATTCAAAATGATCTCCTCAAGTGGACATCTGGTCAATTCTCTTGGTTTGGGCGCGCCACCATTCTAAAAATGAACATCCTACCCCGCATACTTTAAATCTTACAAACCATACAGATTAAACTCCCCACCTCATTCTTCACAACTTACAAGAGACTATGCCGGAACTTCATATGGGCCTCAAAATCACCTAGGATTAGCTGGGATAAATTAACGATCCCCAAATCTAAATGAGGTTTAAGCCTACCTGAAATACATAAATATTATTCTGCGTGCCATCTTACAAGAATAATAGATTGGCATGTCCACAAGCTCTCTAAAGACTGGGTCGACATTGAGGACTCCTTTGATTCAATCCCGCTTGCCCACCTACCGTGGATTTCCGAGTCCAAAACACCTAAGATATACTCCACTCATCCGCTCACTGGAGCAACACTACAAATTTTTAGGAAATATCTCAGGCACGGGATTGGACACCGTCCCCTGGCCCGTTGACTCTTTTAGATGGTAACCCTGATTTCCCACCGGGGCTACCCTCTCCCAACCCGACCATTGACCGAGTACCACTTACGCTCAGAGATTCCCAACTCTTTCACAACAATGCCATCCTTTCATTTCAAGATATCCTCTTACGCTTTCCTGAACATCACATTCCATTCTACAAATTTCTACAAATCCGACACTTCCTCAATAGTGCTCACCCTACTACACAATGGTGTAGAGAACACACCCCTTTTGAAGTACTATGCACTAGCGAATCCCCTCAAAGACACCTTATATGAATGACTTATTTGCTTCTCTTCGACGATCACAACCCTAAACACAACGCAGTTGTCAGGATCTGGGGAAGGGAACTTAACATAGATCTATCTAGAGAAGACTGGGAACTTATTTACAAGTGTATTCACAAGGGCACTGTAAACATTTCGGCCCAAGAAAACTCTTAAGCCCCATACACACGCGCGGCTTATCCGAGGACCAGGTCCGTCAGATCATGTCCGTCGTACTTTGTCCGATGTTGGTGTTGCGTACACACGGTCGGACAAAGTTGTCGGAAAATCTGATCATTCTGAACGTGGTGACGTTTGTTGCCTACGACGGGACTACGTAAAGGCTAGTAGCCAATAGCTTTGGTCTTGTAATGTGATCTGAGCATGCGTAGCACTTTGTCCGTCGGAATTCGATACACACGATCGGATTTGGTGTGATCGGACTTTGTTGTCGAAAAATCTATCCAGCAGGAGATAGGACTTTGTCCGTCGGACAATCCGACGTACACTGTCCGATGGTGCCTACACACGGTCGGATTCTCCGACAACATTGTCAGATAGGACAGAATCCATGGGAAAATCCGACCGTGTGTATGAGGCTTTACACTGCTTATGCCAGATGGTAATGAACACCAGACGTCATTTACAAATATCACCCCAAAGTTTCTCCTCTGTGTTGGCGATGTGGTCTGGACACAGGCTACCCACTTCATATATGGTGGAATTGTACACTGATTAAACCCTACTGGGAAAAAATCCATAAGGCAATATCACATATCTCAACATACACAGTGGCCTTTATGCCGTCTCAATTCCTCCTGCATCACGTCTCACTTCCACATTCACCTAGTCCAGCGGACAAACCGCCGGACTTTCCAGCGGAGGGTCCGCCGGACTTTCCGAACATCTGGACTGGCCCACACACGCCCGGACTTTTCCGTCCACGGGACTTTTGAACTGAACGGACTTGCCCACACACGGAGGAAAGTCCGTTCATTTAGAACGTGACTCCAGGTAGATGGGACTAGCAAAGGAAGTGAATTCCACCGTGCTAGCCCCGTCACCTGGTATGGATTTAAAGGGGAATTCCTACGCTGAAAAAATGGCGTGAGGGTCCCCCCCAAATCCATCTCAGACACTTATCCGAGCACGCAGCCTGGCCGGTCAGGAAAGAGGGGGGGGAAGAGCGAGCCCCCCCTTCCTGAGCCGGGTGCCCTAAACATGGGGGGTGCCCTGGGGAAAGGGGGGCCCTGCGGCCCCCCACCCCAAAGCACCTTGTCCCCATGTTGATGAGGACAAGGGCCTCTTCCCGACAACCCTGGCCGTTGGTTGTCGGGGTCTGCGGGCCGGGGGCTTATCGGAATCCGGGAGCCCCCTTTAATAAGGGGGCCCCCAGATCCCAGCCCCCCACCTTATGTGAATGAGAATTGGGTACGATGTACCCCTACCCATTCACCTAAGGAAAAAAGTGTAAATTAAGAAAAAACTACAGAATTTTTTTAAATATTTTATTGCACAGCTCCGGTGGTCTTCTTCCGTCTTGGGGGGTCTTCTCGCCGGACTCCTCCGCTATCTTCTGCTCTTTTACCTAGCTCTTTCACTAGCGGAGGGGCCAGGCTTTCTTCTTCATCGCCGCCGTCGTCTGGGGGTCTTGTTCCGACTTCGGGGGTCTTTGAGGGGTCTCTTCTGTTCTTGCCGGTGGCCGGGGCTTCTGTTGCCGACGTCGCTGTTGCCGCCGCCTTCTGCTTGTTGTTCTTCTTTCTTCATCCGATGTTGACACGATTCTCTCTCTGGCCGGAATGGCCTGCTGGTTACATTTCAAGGATTCACCATCATATCAGGAGCTTCTTTGCTCACCTTAAATCTACACTTCTGTAAATGCGAAATAACACTTCGACACGACTGCCTGTTAATTTACACTCTGTACCGTACCCGTCATGCTATTCAATCCTCATAGGTTACATACCCTGACATTTATGGATACTGTTCAACCCCTTCTTCGATAACCCCTTCAAATGAAAAAGTATTACCATATGCCTCTCTATTGCATTATTCTCATTCATGACTCCAACCTGGAATTATGCTTATTAACATTCTCAGTAGAATCGTGGGGTACCGGCGCTAGTTAGTATTTTGCAACAATGTAATAAATTCCTATGGTGAGCTGCAGTTTTATGCAATATAATCACCTATGAGTGACTATTCAAAATGAAGGGAAAGTAAGGTGAAAACCGCGCTGTTCTTATCCATCAAACATTGGGATTGCCACAGCTAGTTTGTACTGTGCTGTGGTCCACCCACAAACTCTAAATCCCTAAAGTGCAGGTGCTAACCTACTGTTTAAATGCCGTGTTCAAATAAATTAAATTAAATCAAAAAACAGAAAACCAAAAAATCAAAAAATATCAAGTGCTTAGTGCTAGTTCCGTGCCTTGATCAGCTGATTCAAAGTGCTTTGTGCATATAGATATCATAGGTCACTATCACGTGATAATTGGCGTGATGTGTATTAATTGCAAAGTCTAGTGCTTCTACTGTTACTATCAAGTTCATTCCATCAGTAGCCCATCTTCACTGCCCAACGTGATAATACAATGAAATAAATATATATTACATGTGACCTAGGCTTTTCAATAAGATGAAGTAAACATGATCACATCAATTTTTAAAATAGTATACAAATGTGAGAACAAATATTAAAATATTAAAATATTAAAGCAAAAAACAAAAAAACAAAAAATATGAGTCCGTGACAACACCGCTTGTGCTTGATTAAACTTTAAATTTTCATAGTGCAGATTCCTTGCTTTGTGACCGTCACCAACTATGTAATGGATCACTTACCAAACCTTGGTAAGTGTAAAGCCTGCGGTTACTTTAGGATAACCAATCCTATCTATGGCCTCCCTCTTTCTCTCAATTCCTGGTGCAGATGGTATACGGATAGACTCCACAGCAGGTTTCCCCAGAAAATGAGATAATAAACAAGGGGCTTCTGATGGTGAAGTACGTTTTTCAAAGGTTTTTATTTAAAAGTAAAATATCATAAAGACTCACATGGTCCAGTGCCGTAGCTGGCACTAAGCATATCCAGCCTTGTGTTTAAAATCAGAGTCCTTTTGGTTGGCGTGCGTCCTGAGCCCCCTTCCTGGTGTGAGATCCCTCTCCCGGAAGTGACGCAATCGCGTGTGATTACCCAGCAGCCTCTACGCATTTCGCCAAGGGTTTTGCGTCATCAGGAAGCTCCTGATGACGCAAAACCCTTTGCGAAAAACGTACTTCACCATCAGAAGCCCCTTGTTTATTATCTCATTTTCTGGGGAAACCTGCTGTGGAGTCTATCCGTATACCATCTGCACCAGGAATTGAGAGAAAGAGGGAGGCCATAGATAGGATTGGTTATCCTAAAGTAACCGCAGGCTTTACACTTACCAAGGTTTGGTAAGTGATCCATTACATAGTTGGTGACGGTCACAAAGCAAGGAATCTGCACTATGAAAATTTAAAGTTTAATCAAGCACAAGCGGTGTTGTCACGGACTCATATTTTTTGTTTTTTTGTTTTTTGCTTTAATATTTTAATATTTTAATATTTGTTCTCACATTTGTATACTATTTTAAAAATTGATGTGATCATGTTTACTTCATCTTATTGAAAAGCCTAGGTCACATGTAATATATATTTATTTCATTGTATTATCACGTTGGGCAGTGAAGATGGGCTACTGATGGAATGAACTTGATAGTAACAGTAGAAGCACTAGACTTTGCAATTAATACACATCACGCCAATTATCACGTGATAGTGACCTATGATATCTATATGCACAAAGCACTTTGAATCAGCTGATCAAGGCACGGAACTAGCACTAAGCACTTGATATTTTTTGATTTTTTGGTTTTCTGTTTTTTGATTTAATTTAATTTATTTGAACACAGCATTTAAACAGTAGGTTAGCACCTGCACTTTAGGGATTTAGAGTTTGTGGGTGGACCACAGCACAGTACAAACTAGCTGTGGCAATCCCAATGTTTGATGGATAAGAACAGCGCGGTTTTCTCCTTACTTTCCCTTTATTAACATTCTCGACTAGTAGGCACATTCTATCCCGCATCGTAGATCACTTTCATCACACTGTATAGAATTCATTTCCCCGCTCCCTCTGCACAGCATGTTCCCATTAGGGGTGCAGTGGTTGAGCGGGGATTGCCAGGGATCTACTTGAGGATTTTTATATCCACCTCTATGACCTGTGCCCCTCGTTGCCTCTTACACAGAATTTCTTTTGTAAGTCACCTTACCACCTTGTGACTAACTCCATACTCCTGCCTGATATAGATAGACCCCTGACTGTGCTTGCTATTTATTACATCAAGTTTGATGTTTTTATCACATGCTGAAGAAGTTGTATTAATAATATTGTGCTTCTACTTATACCATCTATACCAGCTATATTGTCATATTATGATTTCATATACCTGTTTATACCATCTATATTAGCTGTATTGTTGAATTCTGATTTCATGTATCTGTTTTAACTTTACTAATAAAAATTATATTGGGTTTACAGGCCAATTTACCACTCCAAAGAGTTAGTACCATTAAATACCTTGGGATACATGTATCCAGAATGTCGACAGACTATGTACATCTAAATATTGAACCCCTTATATCCTATGTGAAAACCAAGATCAGGACTTGGGCTCGCCTGCCACTTGGGGTATGGGGCCGAATAAATCTCATCAAAATGATTCTACTTCCCAAAATATTATATGTTATATGGCACTCCCCAACATACTTACCTCTGAAATACTTCAAGACCCTAGAAGCCCTCCTTAAAACTTTTGTATGGGGTCCTAGCAGACACAAACTAGCATGGCAGGCGCTAAAAAATCCAACTGACCTGGGAGGTATGGCATTGCCGGATTTTAACCTATACTATATTGCGTCCCAATTATCACAACTATACCACATTGATAAGACAGATAGAGAGAGGTTCCTCCAGCTAATGTGCCCCAAGTGGGCCAGATACACTAAAGACCCAATTTATGCGATAATAATAAACACCGGAAATACTCTCTTACGGAGTGGTGAGAAGGCCCTATTGCATCAATACAGACGCATATGGGACATTGCCTCCGCTAAACTAGAGATTCCTCAACATAACGACTTCACCCCATTATGGCACAACAAGACCCTACTCGAATTCTGGCAAATTCCTGATGTGGATCGCTGGTCCATTTATGGAATTTTCTATCTGCATCATTTAATTACGAATGGGACCCTAAAAACCTTTCACACACTCAGAGAAGAATACAATCTCCCCAATCACATGTTCTTTAGATATCTACAAGTCAAACATGCAACCCAAACTCAATTCTTATCATCCCCCCCTCAGCCCACTTCAAATGTCATCATGGCAGTAGTCAAAAGCACAGATCCTCAAAAACTAATATCAGCATTTTATAACATACTCTCCACCCCAGTAGCAACTAAAATAGCCTATGGCCTTAAGCCTCGCTGGGAAAGGGCAGTGGGACCTATAGAGGACGAAGAATGGGAGGAAGCCCTGGAATTCTGTAAAGCGGCTTCGCCAAAACTCTCGGACAGACTGACACAAATTTACATAATCCATCAAGCGTACCTCACCCCCCTCAGGGTAGCCAGATACAGAAACTCCCAGTCCACTTTGTGTCAAATGTGTGGAAGGGAGACAGGCACATTCATTCACTTATTGTGGTCATGCCCCAAAGTACAGGGACTATGGACTCAGATAGTGAGATTTCTTCACGACGACATGGGCTCCCCGGCCACGCTTGACCCTAAAATGTGCCTTCTAGGACTCTTGCCAGACTCAATCGACAGGTACACAAAGACATTTCTACACGAGACACTATTCATAGCACGAAAGACAATAGCGAAGAAATGGATGAGGACTCGTCCCCCGTGCATTGCAGACTGGAAAGCAGAAATAAACAACACCCTCCCTTATAAAAAATGTATATACACCAACAGAGGATGCCCTGAGAAATACTATAAAATTTGGGACAGGTGGCTGCAGGAGTCTGACACTTGTTCATAACCTTGTTCGCACTATGCACGACGAAGTAAATGACACGAAGATCTCCAAGCCCATGGGTAATAAAGCAAACCAAAAACACAGACGCAAGGTACCTCTTCACTTCAGTTATCTCAGGCATAAGACATAATGTGATAACAAAGATCTACGATGGGGATACAAATGTTATTTGAAACTTTGTGTGATATGTACCATACCTGGAAATGTACAATATAACATGTATGCACTGTAAATAAAACTGGTTGATTTAAAAAAAAATTATATTGGGAAAAAAAAGGAAGCCCGGTGCATAAGTAAACGGTACATTTATGTAAGCGGTGTTCGAACCACACATGCAACATTGTTAGAGCAAGAGCAATAATTATAGCACAGGTCCTCCTCTGTAACTTTAAAAACAAGGGTTTACTATGAAGTTTAAGTACTCTAGTTTGCACTTTCCACAAGCGTGCGCAACTTTTAAGCATGAATACGAAAAAAGAAGGTTGCGCTAATAATAAGCAATAAAAATACTGGTGAAGTATAACATACAGCTAAGTGATTATGAAAAATATGAAAAAAATAAGTTATACAAGAGCAAAAATTGATCTGGAAAAAGCGTATTTGTGCCAAATGCAATAAATATTAGTGAATCATGAACGCCCTTGATATTAGCAATCAAACCATATCAGGGATAATTATCATAAAGTAAAAAAGCAGTATTGTACTGAAAAAAAGATTAAAAATTATAGTTCATAAAGAAAGGTGACAAAGTCCACATAAGTGCTGTGCGGGGCTAGGTAGAAGAACCAAATGGCATCCGTGACTTCTTATGAGTGATCCCACCACCATCTGAATTTTAAGCTTACCAGCTGTTGATAGGACATGCACCTGTGGCTATAACCCAGCCGAGGCCTTTTCCTCCTTGGATCCCTTCCGTCTGACTGATTGGGGCGTCCGTGTCAGTGCAAGCACTAGTCAACCTATCTCTCAAAGAGCCGTCAGGAGCTTCCCCTCGCCAAGTGGTGATGGTCGTGTGGGCCAAAAAAGGAAGAAAAACAGGCCATGGGTGGAATCCAATGGTTTATTTAAAAGAACGCCGATGGCGTATGGACATCAATACAAAAAATCTGATTTAAAAACTCGCGGCCGGCCGGCTGCAGTAACACATGCCCGTGCTTGTCCGGGACGTATCGCGCGGTGACGTCAGCATGTCGCTCCTCCCTGACGTCACCGGCGATACGTCCCGGACAAGCACGGGCCAGCGCAGTTTTATGTTATATAAACTTTAAAGCATGGCATGTTAGGTATATTTTTACTCAACATATCATCATCTTTCACATTATACAAAAAATTGGTCTAATTATACTGTTTTACTTATTTTTATTAATTTAGTGTATTTTTTCCAAAAAAGCTGCGTTTCAAAGACCTCTGCGTACATATAGTGTGACATAAAATATTGCAATATTGCACTGGGTGGTGATGTCACAAATGGGTGGTTCCACCAGGTGACGTTGTCAGGTGGCTCCACCCCTTACCTATATAAGAACTGTTAAACAGCAAAGTCTCCAGTAGCCGGTTAGTCTTTGTTGCCTTCATTGCGGATGGAGCATTTTTTTTTTCTTTTTTCAGGTCCAGCAATGACAGCAGCAATGTGTTTGATGATGGATCTACATCAAGGGACATTGTTTTTTTATTTAATGTTTTTTTTTTTTTTTATATATATATATAAAGGACTTGTTAAAAACTTGTGTACTGGTTTTATTTATTTTTGACACGTTTTTGGTGAATAAGTAGAGGTACCATGTACCCCGTACTCATTCACATAGGGGAGTCAGGATTTGGGGGTACATTTGTTAAAGGGGGCTTCCAGATTCTGATAAGCATCCCTGCCCGCAGACCCCCCACCACCACAGCCCAAGGTTGTGGGAAAGAGGCTCTTGTCCCCATTAACAAGGGGACAAGAGGCTTCGGGTGAGGAGGAGAGAGCCCATGTTAAGGGCACATGCCCTGGTGTGGTTTAGGGGAGGGTTTCCCACTCTTTCCTTGCCTGTCAGGCTGTGTGCTCGGATAAGGGTCTGGTATGGATTTTGGGGGGACCCCATGTCGGTTTTGTTTTTTCAATGTTGGCGTGGGGTTCCCCTTAAAACCATACCAGACCCAAAGAGCCTGGTATGAATTGGAGGGGTCCCCTCACCATTTTTAAACATTTTTCTATTGGTGGCAATGTTTTTTTCTCATTCAGCTGTCAGCGGGAATCCCATTGACAGCTGATGACTGATCCATTGTTAAGGACGCAGCGGCCAGCTTCCTGGTCCCACTCCTTAACAACAGCTATTCACTGTGCCCTGATTGGGCAAAGGTTTTCTCAATTAGGGCTTATAATGCCCTGTGCAACATGCAGTGCATTGTGGGGCACTCAAAGGGTGAAAATCACACCGAGCACCCTGCAAATTCAGGTGTTCGCCGATCGGGCGAACAGGTAATGTTCGGGCCAAACTTTTTCCTCAGCTCGAACAGTTTGCCCATCTCTTTTTTTTTTTAAATTCTTTATTTCTTTACAGGACTACATAGATATACTGTTTAAACATAAAATAAAAAGATACGGCATAGCCTTTACATATTGCATCGCATTATCTTCATGTTGCATATCTGCCTCTGCCTTTCTATATTCTAAATCCATAGACCTGTTTATTTTATTTTTCCCTCCCCCTCCCCAGACTTCCCAGATTAACTACTCCCTAACTTAACTCACGTTGATGGCTATTTTATATATACCTCATTTCTACTTATTTTACTAGTTGTATTCAAGTTACTCCCAACTTTCCTCTCCGATCTGTCTCTTACCTTCCTCAGTTTGCAGAAATGACTCCCATGGGGCCCATGTTTGAGATATTTGTTCTTTTTTAGTCATAGATGTAGGGATCATGTTTTCCATTATCCCTATGTTTCTCACCTTGTTAAGCCACATGGAAATCTGCGGTGCAGCTGGATCCTTCCAGCGTGCCGTTATACAACTTTTAGCAGCATTTACCATGTGGCACAAGAGTGAGTTTTTATATCTCTCCCGTGGGATTTGTGAGGACTGTAAGAGATAGAATGCCGGGTCCCATGGTATCCGATAATCCGTGAATCGTTGCATGATTCTCTGAACTTCCTGCCAGAAAATTTGAATTATTGGGCAAGTCCAAAAAATATGTATATGTATATGTACAATAGAGTTTGCCCATCTCTAATTGTAAGAGGAACATGAAAAGGACTATGCATGCCATTGCTGAGTACACCTCTGGTTCCTTATCTGCCGGCATCCATGCTTTCAGCACTCTAAAAAGGGCATATGCTGCTCCTAATTAACAAAGGAGGGCAGGGCCCATTGTTCTTTATCAGTCATCTGCTCCCTGTTCTGTGTGGCTGTGACAGATACAGCACACAGCACAGAATATAGAGCTTGATCTGCATGTTTCAATCGCTCTGCATGTTCCCACCTCACCTCAGCAAAAAGTGGTAGGGAGGAGGGTTGTTAAGCCTGCAGGGTATACTCCTGTACAAACAACAATTGAAATTGTGGAGAAAACAAATGCTAATGCATCATCCACATGAATTAGCCTCTACCCCCCTGGGTAAATGTAAAGATACACTTGTAAAGAGATGGGTGCAGCTGTATAGACTACTCCCTAATAAGGCCATACAACACCTGTGGGAATAATGGACTATCTCGATACCCAGAAATTTAAACAGGTATATAAAATTTCAATTTTTATTAGAAAAATGACAATTAAATATATAGAAAAAGTGAACATATACATATAAATAGCCCAAACGTAGGGCTACAAAAACAATGTTACAAAAAAATGGGACAAAAGATTGTGGTTTACATAATTCCGAAATCCCTTGTAGGGGAGGGAAAGGAGAGTAGATGCCAACAATGTTTCTCAACTAGTTTCGCGAGAAATCGCTTCTTCAGGAGAATTTTAGGGCATCTGAGACTAGAGAAAATGCAATCTTAGAGCTGTGGAACATTGTTTTTTAAATAAAGAGAAAACAATAACAATGGTAATAAAGGGTGGTAAAGACAATGGGAGTAGACTGAGGTAGGCATCACTCACCGCTCGAGTCCCAAGGGGAGTCCGGAAGGAGGCACCTGGGGTCCCAACAAAAGGGGAAGTCCCGTCCAGGGCGGACACGGGAGGCTAAATATGTGGTATATTGCAGTTAGTGCCGGGGGTAGGTAAACCAAGGGGGGTCAAATTGGTAAATATGAAAGTTATGCTTATCCAAATTGTAGTGCCATTGATAGGGGGGGGGGGAAATTGGGAAGAAAAGAGTGATGAGGGAATGGAAAAGACTTAAAAGAAAGGGGGGGGGGAAGGGGAAGGGAAAAGGGGAGAGGGAGAAAGAGGGGGAGGAAGGGAGAGGGAAAGGGGGGGGGGTGGTAGGGTTTTTTTTTGGGGGGATGTGGGAGTTGGTGGGAGGTAGAGGGTTGTTTGGACAGGGTAATGTGTTGGATGGGGGAGAAAAATGGCAAAGCAATATATATGAGAGCATAATTGATAGTTAACAGAAAGGAAAAAAGGAAAAAAGGAAGAAAGGATACCTACCCTATAACAACTGCAATTTGGTTTAAGAGGCACCCGGGATTCGAGACATACTGAATGGTGTTAAAAGTATAAATGGCAGTCCCTGAGTAATAGGGGAAGCCTTTCTGGGGTGGCAGAATAAGGGTTCAAGTTGTAGTCTTGCTGGGGTAGCGAATTAGGGTTTTGAATCCTGTAGATATTTGGGGAAGATAACAGTGGGTTACTGGGTGACCAGTTTAAGGTCACGGATTGGTACAAAAGGCATGATAGGGGAGTATAGATGTGCTTACCTGATTTGCAGTAGTCCGAATGAGTCGCGGGTGCTTGGCCTGCCACAGGTAAAGGCGGCTGAACAGCCGCCTTAAGAGCCTCCAACCCGGAAGTCTGGAACCGGCGCAGCTGCGCCGAGTAGTGACGTCACCGGGTCCGCCGCTCCCATCGTGCGCGCGCATCATGAATAGAGTGCGCACGCACGAATGACCTCTCTCACGGGGACGTGAAGAGAGGAAACACTGCAAGATCTCCCTTGTAGGGGAGAGTGGCCTGCTATGTTGGAGAGGCGCGTGTCCGCCCTGGGGAGAATTAACTCCTCGTGTCCCCGCCGGACATCCAAGGAGAGGGACCGGGGCGGTGAATGAGGGGAATGTTAGATATACTTTATAATACAAATGAGCGTAGACAGACATTTGAGCAGTAATAATTCAGTACTGAAAGCATTACATTGGGACATCATGGATCCCGCCGTGCAGGGGGCATACATATAGAGCATGCCTTACTGCCAGGGCGGGATCAATAAATCCCAAATAAAAATATTGCGAGCAAAACAGTTTAGTACAGTAGGTACAAATTCTTTAAATTAAAATCTCACCATAGGTTTTCATTTTTTGAAACCTGTAAAGGATATAAAAACTTGAGAAGTGAGTGTAGGACACAAAAGCGAACCAGATGGTATATCAGGGCTGGGCATCACAGGTTATGGCCTGTGGTGGAATATGGAACATTGGCAATGATGAGTCAAGAAAAAAGACATTAAGGTGGAACCCCATATAACAAGTAAACAGAATGGATAGTTTATTTGAGGAAATGTTTATAGGTATGGGCTTCGTTGAGTCCTGGGGGGATGAGGGCATCGAGTCTTTCTATCCAGAGCGATTCTCTTCTTAGAATCTCTCGATCCCAATCACCCCCCCTAGGATTCTCCGCTATCACCTCCAGTACTAGGAATTTGGCCACTTCGGGTTTGTATCGATGATGAATACCGATGTGTCGGCCCACCGAGGTTAGTTTGCCACTGGAGCAATAGTAGAGGTGGTCTCCCATTCTTTGGCGCAGTTCCCTAGCGGTCTTCCCTACATAAAAGGCGTTGCAGGAGCAGACCATAAGGTATACTACGCCTTTGGTACTACAATCGGCGTGTTGGGTGGGGTAGAAAGTTTCGCCATTAGGGAGGATATAGGAGGTGCCCTCTAGGATCCATGGGCATTTGGGGCAGTCTCCGCATCTAAAGGTACCTTTGGGGCCCAAACGGGGCCGTGGGTCCCTTCTGTAGTGGCTGCTAGTGAGTTGGTCGCCGAGAGTGGTTGCTTTTTTAAAAAACAGTTCTGGGCTGGGTCGGAGGTATTTGCCGAGAGTATGGTGATCAGTTAGCAAATGCCAGTGGTGCGACAGAATATTGCAAAAGATATTATGATGAATAGAGAATTTTGTGACAATTTTGACAGTAGCTGGATGTTCGGGACGAGGGGACCCATATAATAGGGACTGACGTGTCCTGGCATATGCTTTGTTAAATGCCTTTTTTAGGTTGGTGCGAGTGTAGCCACGGGCAAGGAGACGTTCCCGGAGGGCAGCTGCCTGTATGCGGAAATCCGAGTCCTCGGTGCAGTTGCGCCTCAGTCTCAGATATTGAGCATACGGGACGCTGCGCACTAATGGGCGAGGGTGCGAGCTGGTGGCGTGTAGCAACGTATTGCCGGCAGTTGGTTTCCTAAAAAGATCAGTGACCAGTCCACCTGAACTATTTTTACAAATGAGGAGATCCAAAAATGGTATTGATTTTTGATCGAATGAAAAAGTAAAAGTAAGGTTATAAGAGTTGATGTTGAGATGTTCAATAAAATCAGTGAGATTTTGAGGTGAGCTGGTCCAAATAATAAACAGGTCATCAATGTACCTATACCAGCAGAGTACATGATTTAAGAAGGATTGCAATGCTTCATCACCAAATATTGAACGTTCCCAACCACCAAGATAGAGGTTAGCGTAGGAAGGTGCACATGATGTGCCCATGGCTACCCCTTGGGTTTGTAAATAATACTGGTCCATGAATGTGAAAAAATTTCTCGTTAGTATGAATTCGAGAAGCTGAAGAATAAAGTGGTTTAGGGGCCAGGTGTTATGGTCTTGCTCCATGAGAAAGGCTCCAGCCATCCGGACGCCCTGCCCGTGGGGGATGCTCGAGTAGAGAGCCTCGACATCAACTGCCACGAGGAGGGCGTCCGGAGGGATCTGGACCCCCTCAATATGACGGAGCAAGTCTGTAGTGTCTTTAATGTAAGACGGTAAACTTAGTACATGTGGCATAAGGAAGGTGTCAACCAGCTTGCTGGCATTGTCAGTTAAGGATCCCATGCCTGATACAATCGGGCGGCCCGGGGGATTTGTTAAACTTTTGTGGGTTTTAGGTAAAGTATAAAATGTGGGATCTCTGGGTTTTTGTGTGTTAATAAATTTGAAGGTGTCCTCATCAATTAATCCTTGCCAATAGGCTCCTGTTACCAGGTGCCGGAATTCTGTAATAAAATCCTGCACTGTAAGATGGCTAATGGGGGCATACCATGTGGAGTTGGATAGAACCTTAAAACACATCCCTTGGTACTGATGATGTGTCATAAGCACTAGGTTTCCACCTTTATCAGATTTTTTAATGATAAGATCCTCTTTATTATGTAGAGCCCGAATGGCTTTTTTCTGCTTGATATTTAGGTTTGAAGGTAAGTCCGGCCAATGTTGTTTTTTGAGGGATTTAATACATTCATGTACAAATGCCCATATAGCAGGACAAGTCATTAAGTCAGGAAAGGCCCGGGAGGTAAGTTTAAGTTTAGTATTTTTATTTTTATTATTTTGATTGTTAGTTGGACAGGGTGTTGGTGGAATAACAATGGGGCCAGGGGATGGCGATGTAGGAGGCTTTAAGGCCTCTACCTCTCCTGATTCCAGGGTCTCAGATGAACCCTCCTCATAGAGCAACATCAGGTCTCTTAAAGCTCCAAATTCCCGCATGGTAAAGTTTTTAGTTTTTTCGGCAAGGTGCTTTTCAAGATTTAGATGGTAGCGGTCTTTATCAAAGATAAAGCGGTATGTAAGGTTGCGGGCAAACAAATAAAGGTCTTTAATTGACTCGTATATGTCTATGGGTTGAGAGGGGCAAAAACCCAGGCCCAATTGTAACACGGACTCCTCCTCCTTGGTGAGAGAGTATGGAGTAAGGTTGATAATGTTAAGGTTTTCAGGGGTAGATTTCAAAATTGGGGGCAGGGAAGTTACTATGTGTGGCTGGGTGCTGGAGTTTTTAGGATGTATGAGTCCAGGCTTCCTCTCCGATTGGATTCCTGGAGTGCTGGTGGTAAAAAACCCCCATTGGGAAATAATGTTTGTGTGTTGGTGTTGAGTATTTTAGGAATAATGTGGTGCAAGGTAGACTGTGAATTAACAGTGGGGGCCTGTGCCCCGGATTTGGGTAGGCGTGTCGATTTTTGTGGCTTCGTATGTTTTTTACCCTTTTTGGATTCTTTGGTGGGGTGATCCTCGCCAGTGAGTGACCTCTTACGGGGGATACCCGGTGCGCGTGCTTGTGTAGATGAAGGTACGGCCTGTGAAGAGAATGAAGAAGTTGAGGAATCAGATTCAGTTAGGTCTGTAGCAGTGGTGGTGCCCTTTGGTACCCTATTACGAGTAGTTCTTCTAGTTGATTGTCTATTGCCCCATTTGTAGGCATAGCCTTCAGAGAAGGCAAGTTTGTCCTGGACAAACTTCCCCTGTTTTTTGATAATGATTTCTTTATTAAGTATTTCCAGACGTTCTTTTACCTCTTTCCATTTCTCTCTGAAGGAGGGGGAGTCCATGATTTTGGGAAATTGGGTATTGAGGCGATCAATTTCGCCTTCAAGTATTGTCATGTCTATGTAGTATTGTGAGGTTAGTTGGATCATGAGTTCCACACTACATTTAGTTAGTACAATTTCCCAAGATTTTTTAAAGTCGAGGGACGGTTCTTTAATAGTTGGAAATACCTGAATGCGCAGCCCTAGTGGGCATACTTTTTCCTTGATATATTGTTCAAAGTAGTGGGTGTGCCAATAAAGATGGGATTTCTTTTTTAGCAAATTAAACATCCTGTCCAAAAACATTTTAGTATCATCTTCAGTTTTATGATTAGTTAGGCATCCTGTCTCAATGGTAGACATGAAGTCAGCCCAAGCTGGGCCGAGAACGTCCATATTCCCACAGGTGTCCGTACTTGGCGCCCAGAGCTGAGAGCCGAGAGGTTCCTTGTCCCTAAATCACTTAAAAAGGTAAATTTGGGATAAAATGAAGGGCGAGAGATTTTAGAGAATTTGTAACAATTAGGTGGATCAAAAAAAGATCGGATATCAGTATGTTAAAGAAAGTAAGAATTATCTTTTAAGAGGCATTGGGAAGGGGAGAAGGAGGGGGAAAAAAATCGGGTCAGTAATAGACCCTGGGTGTTTTATCCACCCTAGATATGAGAATGTATTGGTTTAGCCTCTATATTGAATAGCGAAAGGGGGTAGGGGTGGGTATCATCATCCTAAGCAGTTAATGTAAAGAGATGGGTGCAGCTGTATAGACTACTCCCTAATAAGGCCATACAACACCTGTGGGAATAATGGACTATCTCGATACCCAGAAATTTAAACAGGTATATAAAATTTCAATTTTTATTAGAAAAATGACAATTAAATATATAGAAAAAGTGAACATATACAAATAAATAGCCCAAACGTAGGGCTACAAAAACAATGTTACAAAAAAATGGGACAAAAGATTGTGGTTTACATAATTCTGAAATCCCTTGTAGGGGAGGGAAAGGAGAGTAGATGCCAACAATGTTTCTCAACTAGTTTCGCGAGAAATCGCTTCTTCAGGAGAATTTTAGGGCATCTGAGACAAGAGAAAATGCAATCTTAGAGCTGTGGAACATTGTTTTTTAAATAAAGAGAAAACAATAACAATGGTAATAAAGGGTGGTAAAGACAATGGGAGTAGACTGAGGTAGGCATCACTCACCGCTCGAGTCCCAAGGGGAGTCCGGAAGGAGGCACCTGGGGTCCCAACAAAAGGGGAAGTCCCGTCCAGGGCGGACACGGGAGGCTAAATATGTGGTATATTGCAGTTAGTGCCGGGGGTAGGTAAACCAAGGGGGGTCAAATTGGTAAATATGAAAGTTATGCTTATCCAAATTGTAGTGCCATTGATAGGGGGGGAAAAATTGGGAAGAAAAGAGTGATGAGGGAATGGAAAAGACTTAAAAGAAAGGGGGGGGGGGAGGGGAAGGGAAAAGGGGAGAGGGAGAAAGAGGGGAAGGGCGGAAAAGGGGAGGGAGGGAAAAAAGGAGGGGTTAATGGGAAAGGGGAGGGAGGAAGGGAGAGGGAAAAGGGGGGGTGGTAGGGGGGTTTTTTTGGGGGGATGTGGGAGTTGGTGGGAGGTAGAGGGTTGTTTGGACAGGGTAATGTGTTGGATGGGGGAGAAAAATGGCAAAGCAATATATATGAGAGCATAATTGATAGTTAACAGAAAGGAAAAAAGGAAGAAAGGATACCTACCCTATAACAACTGCAATTTGGTTTAAGAGGCACCCGGGATTCGAGACATACTGAATGGTGTTAAAAGTATAAATGGCGGGGGCGTGGCTAGCCGCGGAGCAGAATGGCAGCTTAATCCACAGGCTCCGCTCCAGAGCAGGGGAAAAACCGCACATACACAGCGACAGCCTTCTCCCCTCTCACCCGACAGTGAGGGGAGATCAGCAGGACACGAACGGGCATGTCAGGGAGGCGAAACCCACCGCCACATCCACGCCGCCTGACAGAATACTTCAGCCGTATGGAGCAGAGGGAAAGCCAAGATGGCGCCGGCCGCGCTCCGGCGGGAGAACAAGCTGATAGACTGTGGAGCCCTCGGTCGCAATCACAATGCACTGCAGAGAGACAAGAAGGCAGGGAAGCCGAAAGCATGGACAGCCTCCCTCCTCCTGAAAATTAGCTTAATGACATCCACCAGGACAGAGGTAAGAGGCTTGCCTCATCCCCCTGCAACTCTCCTCACAAGTCACACCAGGCCAAAAAGCACCACGGCATTACCTCAGACACACTCCCTCAAAGCACTGCTCACTTGTCTTCCCTAGCAACTATGCCTGTCACTGACAACCCAGTCTCAGAGAGCATGCTAAAATCAATGCTACTTACGCTACAGAAAGATCTACATAGAGAATTACAGCTGTCCCTCTCACAAGTACATGACAGGCTTGACTGCCTAGAAGACAAAGTAGATACAGCAGAGGAACACATATCTGAAATGAGCAGTGCACACAATGAGCTTTTGGATGCCCATGATCACCATTCTAATGAAATTCAAAAAATTAAACTAAAAATGGCTGACCTCGAGGACAGAAGCAGACGAAACAATATCAAATTCAGAGGAATTCCTGAGGCAATCCCACCCAATGAGCTTAAAAAATACTTACAACAGCTTTTTACCACAATGATCCCCAAATTATCTCCACATGACTTAATCATTGACCGCGCACACAGAATCGCTAAACCTGATCACCTTCCAGCAGACATACCCAGGGATGTGTTGGCAAGAATTCATTTTTTCCACATAAAGGATCAAATCCTATATACGGCCAGGAATCTAAAACCGTTACCAGCGCCCTATTCCAATATAGCGCTATTCGCTGATTTATCCCCAGCCACAATGGAACTACGCAGAGCATTTGTGCCGGTTACATCTGTTCTCCAGGAGAATAAAATTACATATCGATGGGGCTTTCCCACCAAACTCTTGGTGACCTATCAACAAAAAATTGTCCCAATACTGTCTCCTAAAGACGGATACAAGAAGCTCACTAACTGGGGCCTATTACCTATCCATGTGGCCCACAAATCAAACACTCAGAATGCATCTTCAGCTCCGCCATCTCAACACCGCAAGAACAGAGCGGATAAATCCTAACTTTCACTTCAAAAATATTTGTTCCGAGCATTGATCTCCCCTGCTCGGGCGTTATGTTTGATTTTCACCCCCCCTGATTCATAGTGTGCCAAGCACACTCGGTCTCAAAGTTCTGTACCTGCTCAATAAGTTATCTGTGAAACTTAATTTCTGATCTATATATTACTGTTTCAACCCTAGTCAATCGTTAATCTTTGCGATATCAGTACTTGATTTGTAACAACTGTTATATAGATTTTTATTTATCTTTTCTCCTAAATACCAAGAACCGTATCAATTCTTGTTCTAGTCTTCTAATTTAACAGCTCAAAGTTAGTTGCTCGATACAACAGACAGCTGTATACATTATTTGTATGACCCTAGTCTCGCTCAACTCCTGCATCCTACTCACAAATACATAAAAACATGCCAATCAATATCACATCCATTAATGCTAAGGGACTTAACTCTCCCTTCAAGAGAAACCTGCTATGGAAAGAAGCAGGCTCCTCTCATGCAGATATCCTATGCGTCCAAGAGACGCATTTTTCCAAAACCAAACCACCAAATTGTACGCATAAAAAATATGCACACTACTTCTTTTCACATAACAATAAAAAAAAAGGTGGGGTAATGATTGCGATAAGTGCCATAATCCCATTTACCCTTCATCATGTAGAAACAGACGATGAAGGAAGATTCATAATCTTATCCGCCACCATTGATAATCATCCCATGACGCTGGTAAATGTGTATGTACCTAATACCAACCAAAAATCCTTTTACAAAAAGCTCCAATCCAAACTGGAACCTTACAGAAGTGGAGCCCTAATCATATGTGGTGATCTGCTCTTTCTTCATTTATAAACAATGAAGGTCTCTACGACCCTTGGAGGTGTATGCATGATGTTGAGCGCGACTATACATTTTATTCCCACATTGGAGGCTCTTACTCTCGGATTGACTTCTTCCTCACCAACAAGCGGACTTTATTGATGTTCACAGAAACGCGAATTGGTCTCATCACTTGGTCGGACCATGCCCCAATAACACTAAAACTATTCCCACAATCTGGCCCACCTAAACACTCCCCATGGAGATTGAACTCGTCCCTCCTAACTAACCCAAAATATGAAGGGAGAATCAGATCCGGGATTGAGAGTTTCTTTGAGACCAACAAAGGTTCTACTAGTGATCAATCTATGATTTGGTTAGCTCATAAGGCTTTCCTACGGGGTCTCCTCATCAAATTTGGGGCCCAAGAACGAAAGAGGCGAACAGCGGAATTAGACTCAATGTTGCAACAACTTAAAACTTTAGAAAATACAAACAAAATCTCACCTAGTCAAGCTTCACTCATAGCGATTAGCAATCACAGACGCAAACTAAGCGAACTCCTACATCACAAATTTGAACATTATATCAAACGCTTAAAACTACGAACCTACTCCTTTAGCAATAAATCTAGTGCCTTCCTAGCTAAACAAGTCAAACGACAACAGGTCCGTGCAAAAATCCCTTTCCTAGTTAACACACAAGGGGTGAGGATGTCTAACCCACTAGACATAGCCAATACATTTGCGACCTTTTACACCAAATTATATAACCTGCATGAATCAGAAAACATCACTCCACCAAACCCAAATGACATAGCAGCCTTTCTTGACTCCATACAACTCCCCAGTCTAACCCCGACTCAAGTAGCTGACCTATCAGCCCCCTTCACCACAGATGAAATTGACAGAGTAATACAAGCCCTCCCACTGCACAAAGCCCCAGGACCAGACGGATTCTCTAACGAATATTATAAACATTTCAAAAACATACTGTCACCTCACTTATGCAATACATTTACCCAATTTGCCACCACAGGAAAAATACCCAAAGAATGTCTTGAAGCATTAATAGTTACCCTCCCCAAACCAGGCAAACCCCATGATGTCCCAGAGAACTATAGACCCATTTCCCTATTGAATACGGATACTAAATTATATGCAAAACGAATTGCCCTTCGTCTCTCTACAGTTATGAACCAATTGATACATATAGACCAAGTCGGCTTCATACCAAGTAGACAAACGTCAGATGGGACCCGTCGGTTCATAGACATCATTCAATGGGCGGAAAATAATCGAATGCCTTCTCTGCTCCTCTCTTTGGATGCAGAGAAGGCATTTGACAGAGTGCAATGGACATATCTAGAAGCTGTCATGCGTAAATTTGGCTTATCAGACATGCTTCTGAACGCCATACTCAGCCTATACACGACCCCGAGCGCAAAGGTATGGACTTCGGGAGTAACATCTGACCCGTTCAATATCACCAATGGTACAAGACAGGGCTGCCCGCTATCACCCCTAATATTCGCCATGATCATGGAACCCTTAGCTCAAAAGATTAGATCGACGCCTCAAATTGAAGGATTAACCGTAGGGACCACTGAACACAAGATAGGACTTTACGCAGACGATGTAATCATCTCCATTACCAATCCAAAACAATCCATTTCAAAGGTTCAACATATTCTTGACCAATTTAGTGCAGTATCCCTATATAAAATAAACCATAGTAAGTCAGTTATGCTAGCGATCGGCCTAGATAAACCGACCATACAACATATTTCTGAACACTCCTTATTTTCGTGGTCAAAAAACTCATCCCTTACCTATCTAGGTATCCGCCTGACCTCACCCAGTAAGAATATTTTGCGCACCAACTTGGCAGACCTCATGGAAAAGCTCAAAAAAATATCCGCTGATTTGCTTCACCCCTTTGTGTCTTGGGCCGGTAGAATAGCATTAACAAAAATGTTTCTATTACCACACATTCTATATTTATTTCGCACGATTCCAGTACCATTTCTCTCAACACATCTACGGTCTCTTCAAGCTATGATCAATTGCTTCATATGGCAGCAAAAACGACCCAGAATAAATAAACATAATCTAATGACTCCTACGAGATTGGGGGGAATGGGAACACCCAACATCAGTCTGTATTATAACGGGGTCATATTAGACCAAATCAAGCATTGGTGGAACACGGACACCCCTTGTAACTGGTCACAAATAGAGGCTACAGCGTTGGCTAAAGATCTAAAATTGTACCTTTGTGCTTCACTGCTTGCTCCTATGCCCAAACTCTCCTGGATGGACTCAATAACTGCTTCCCTAAGAGTATGGTCATCCCTCCCTCAGATATCAAACGGGCTACCCCACGCCATATTACAACGTATACCAATACAATCTGTCTCACTCATAATCCCAGATCTCCAATTGAACTCATGGACTGTTGCAGGCATTCAAACCATCGGTAACCTCTTCAATACATCCAGCCTAATGTCATTTGATCAATTGAGAACCAAATTCAGTCTCTCACCAAAAACTTTCTACATATACCTCAGGATCAGATCTCTACTCAACAAAATAACATGGTCCAAACATGACAGAACGCTGTCACAGGCTCTGAACTACTTTGTTGTTCGGAATAACTCCTCCAAAGGTATCTCATACTTTTATAATCTATTTTCACAAGAAACAGAGAAACACACACAATCTCAGATTTTGCACTGGGCTAAGCACGCCCCAGATACTCCACCACATACGCAGTGGCACAAAGCGCTATTATTGCCCTCAAAACTCTCCCACTGCACGTCACACTGGGAATCTCTACAAAAGCTATTCCAACGGTGGTACTATACCCCAAACAGAATTGCCAAAATTTATTCCAATGCATCTAATCTCTGCTGGAGAAATTGTGGCTTACCAGGATCTCTCCTCCACATTTGGTGGGAATGCCCAGCTCTCACTGAATTTTGGAACCAAATTGTAAAACTTCTTCAAGCATGCGTCCCTATGGCAAGCAACCTATCTGCTGTGGATCTCCTCCTAGGCCTGATGATCCCCACATGGCCCAAAACCTTCCAAACTGTGGCTACCCACATCCTCATTGCCGCAAGACTGGCACTAACGAGAAATTGGAAAAAAATCCCCCCTCCTAACATTCAAGAAGTAATTGCAATACTAAATAGCAACTTCAAAATGGAACATAGCTTCGCCAAAGCCCATCTGACTACAAATACATTTTACAAGAACTGGGACTCATGGATCAAAGATCCCAGAAGTATACAGCTGGACTGAATCCACATTCACACGATGCTCGAGTTTCCCTACATTCTACTGTAATCCTTCAAACCTCCCTGCAACAGTAGGGAACCGACACACACATCCCAGAGTAAAGGATATAGACGCTTTAAGCAACGGATTAAGCAATTTATGTTATGAACTAACGATTCTACACCCAGCAGTCATTGCAATGTTTTTTTTTTTTTTTTTTTTCTCTTCTTTTATATTTTATGTTCCTACGATTCCGACCTACCCTACCCTCTACGCCGCAGGGAAGGGGGGGGCTGTCTCCCTCCCCCAGACACAGTAAGCACCCAGTTGGGGTGTCTGGGGTTGTCAGTCAGCACTCTTAACCCTGTCTGAAGCACCCATAATGAACTTCACTGTTGAACCTGTTTACAATTGTTTGTATTTTACTACATCATACATGTCTGTATAACGAAATTTACCGTTCTAAATATAGATGTATGACAATGTTTATTTCCTATTGTTGTATTCTGCAAAATTTACAAAAAAAAAAAAAAAAGTATAAATGGCAGTCCCTGAGTAATAGGGGAAGCCTTTCTGGGGTGGCAGAATAAGGGTTCAAGTTGTAGTCTTGCTGGGGTAGCGAATTAGGGTTTTGAATCCTGTAGATATTTGGGGAAGATAACAGTGGGTTACTGGGTGACCAGTTTAAGGTCACGGATTGGTACAAAAGGCATGATAGGGGAGTATAGATGTGCTTACCTGATTTGCAGTAGTCCGAATGAGTCCCGGGTGCTTGGCCTGCCACAGGTAAAGGCGGCTGAACAGCCGCCTTAAGAGCCTCCAACCCGGAAGTCTGGAACCGGCGCAGCTGCGCCGAGTAGTGACGTCACCGGGTCCGCCGCTCCCATCGCGCGCATCATGAATAGAGTGCGCACGCACGAATGACCTCTCTCACGGGGACGTGAAGAGAGGAAACACTGCAAGATCTCCCTTGTAGGGGAGAGTGGCCTGCTATGTTGGAGAGGCGCGTGTCCGCCCTGGGGAGAATTAACTCCTCGTGTCCCCGCCGGACATCCAAGGAGAGGGACCGGGGCGGTGAATGAGGGGAATGTTAGATATACTTTATAATACAAATGAGCGTAGACAGACATTTGAGCAGTAATAATTCAGTATTGAAAGCATTACATTGGGACATCATGGATCCCGCCGTGCAGGGGGCATACATGTAGAGCATGCCTTACTGCCAGGGCGGGATCAATAAATCCCAAATAAAAATATTGCGAGCAAAACAGTTTAGTACAGTAGGTACAAATTCTTTAAATTAAAATCTCACCATAGGTTTTCATTTTTTGAAACCTGTAAAGGATATAAAAACTTGAGAAGTGAGTGTAGGACACAAAAGCGAACCAGATGGTATATCAGGGCTGGGCATCACAGGTTATGGCCTGTGGTGGAATATGGAACATTGGCAATGATGAGTCAAGAAAAAAGACATTAAGGTGGAACCCCATATAACAAGTAAACAGAATGGATAGTTTATTTGAGGAAATGTTTATAGGTATGGGCTTCGTTGAGTCCTGGGGGGATGAGGGCATTGAGTCTTTCTATCCAGAGCGATTCTCTTCTTAGAATCTCTCGATCCCAATCACCCCCCCTAGGATTCTCCGCTATCACCTCCAGTACTAGGAATTTGGCCACTTCGGGTTTGTATCGATGATGAATACCGATGTGTCGGCCCACCGAGGTTAGTTTGCCACTGGAGCAATAGTAGAGGTGGTCTCCCATTCTTTGGCGCAGTTCCCTAGCGGTCTTCCCTACATAAAAGGCGTTGCAGGAGCAGACCATAAGGTATACTACGCCTTTGGTACTACAATCGGCGTGTTGGGTGGGGTAGAAAGTTTCGCCATTAGGGAGGATATAGGAGGTGCCCTCTAGGATCCATGGGCATTTGGGGCAGTCTCCGCATCTAAAGGTACCTTTGGGGCCCAAACGGGGCCGTGGGTCCCTTCTGTAGTGGCTGCTAGTGAGTTGGTCGCCGAGAGTGGTTGCTTTTTTAAAAACCAGTTCTGGGCTGGGTCGGAGGTATTTGCCGAGAGTATGGTGATCAGTTAGCAAATGCCAGTGGTGCGACAGAATATTGCGAAAGATATTATGATGAATAGAGAATTTTGTGACAATTTTGACAGTAGCTGGATGTTCGGGACGAGGGGACCCATATAATAGGGACTGACGTGTCCTGGCATATGCTTTGTTAAATGTCTTTTTTAGGTTGGTGCGAGTGTAGCCACGGGCAAGGAGACGTTCCCGGAGGGCAGCTGCCTGTATGCGGAAATCCGAGTCCTCGGTGCAGTTGCGCCTCAGTCTCAGATATTGAGCATACGGGACGCTGCGCACTAATGGGCGAGGGTGCGAGCTGGTGGCGTGTAGCAACGTATTGCCGGCAGTTGGTTTCCGAAAAAGATCAGTGACCAGTCCACCTGAACTATTTTTACAAATGAGGAGATCCAAAAATGGTATTGATTTTTGATCGAATGAAAAAGTAAAAGTAAGGTTATAAGAGTTGATGTTGAGATGTTCAATAAAATCAGTGAGATTTTGAGGTGAGCTGGTCCAAATAATAAACAGGTCATCAATGTACCTATACCAGCAGAGTACATGATTTAAGAAGGATTGCAATGCTTCATCACCAAATATTGAACGTTCCCAACCACCAAGATAGAGGTTAGCGTAGGAAGGTGCACATGATGTGCCCATGGCTACCCCTTGGGTTTGTAAAAAAATACTAAACTTAAACTTACCTCCCGGGCCTTTCCTGACTTAATGACTTGTCCTGCTATATGGGCATTTGTACATTTTTTGCCATTTTTCTCCCCCATCCAACACATTACCCTGTCCAAACAACCCTCTACCTCCCACCAACTCCCACATCCCCCCAAAAAACCCCCCCCTACCACCCCCCCTTTTCCCTCTCCCTTCCTCCCTCCCCTTTCCCATTAACCCCTCCTTTTTTCCCTCCCTCCCCTTTTCCGCCCTTCCCCTCTTTCTCCCTCTCCCCTTTTCCCTTCCCCTCCCCCCCCCCCCTTTCTTTTAAGTCTTTTCCATTCCCTCATCACTCTTTTCTTCCCAATTTTCCCCCCCCTATCAATGGCACTACAATTTGGATAAGCATAACTTTCATATTTACCAATTTGACCCCCCTTGGTTTACCTACCCCCGGCACTAACTGCAATATACCACATATTTAGCCTCCCGTGTCCGCCCTGGACGGGACTTCCCCTTTTGTTGGGACCCCAGGTGCCTCCTTCCGGACTCCCCTTGGGACTCGAGCGGTGAGTGATGCCTACCTCAGTCTACTCCCATTGTCTTTACCACCCTTTATTACCATTGTTATTGTTTTCTCTTTATTTAAAAAACAATGTTCCACAGCTCTAAGATTGCATTTTCTCTTGTCTCAGATGCCCTAAAATTCTCCTGAAGAAGCGATTTCTCGCGAAACTAGTTGAGAAACATTGTTGGCATCTACTCTCCTTTCCCTCCCCTACAAGGGATTTCAGAATTATGTAAACCACAATCTTTTGTCCCATTTTTTTGTAACATTGTTTTTGTAGCCCTACGTTTGGGCTATTTATTTGTATATGTTCACTTTTTCTATATATTTAATTGTCATTTTTCTAATAAAAATTGAAATTTTATATACCTGTTTAAATTTCTGGGTATCGAGATAGTCCATTATTCCCACAGGTGTTGTATGGCCTTATTAGGGAGTAGTCTATACAGCTGCACCCATCTCTTTACATTAACTGCTTAGGATGATGATACCCACCCCTACCCCCTTTCGCTATTCAATATAGAGGCTAAACCAATACATTCTCATATCTAGGGTGGATAAAACACCCAGGGTCTATTACTGACCCGATTTTTTTTCCCCTCCTTCTCCCCTTCCCAATGCCTCTTAAAAGATAATTCTTACTTTCTTTAACATACTGATATCCGATCTTTTTTTGATCCACCTAATTGTTACAAATTCTCTAAAATCTCTCGCCCTTCATTTTATCCCAAATTTACCTTTTTAAGTGATTTAGGGACAAGGAACCTCTCGGCTCTCAGCTCTGGGCGCCAAGTACGGACACCTGTGGGAATATGGACGTTCTCGGCCCAGCTTGGGCTGACTTCATGTCTACCATTGAGACAGGATGCCTAACTAATCATAAAACTGAAGATGATACTAAAATGTTTTTGGACAGGATGTTTAATTTGCTAAAAAAGAAATCCCATCTTTATTGGCACACCCACTACTTTGAACAATATATCAAGGAAAAAGTATGCCCACTAGGGCTGCGCATTCAGGTATTTCCAACTATTAAAGAACCGTCCCTCGACTTTAAAAAATCTTGGGAAATTGTACTAACTAAATGTAGTGTGGAACTCATGATCCAACTAACCTCACAATACTACATAGACATGACAATACTTGAAGGCGAAATTGATCGCCTCAATACCCAATTTCCCAAAATCATGGACTCCCCCTCCTTCAGAGAGAAATGGAAAGAGGTAAAAGAACGTCTGGAAATACTTAATAAAGAAATCATTATCAAAAAACAGGGGAAGTTTGTCCAGGACAAACTTGCCTTCTCTGAAGGCTATGCCTACAAATGGGGCAATAGACAATCAACTAGAAGAACTACTCGTAATAGGGTACCAAAGGGCACCACCACTGCTACAGACCTAACTGAATCTGATTCCTCAACTTCTTCATTCTCTTCACAGGCCGTACCTTCATCTACACAAGCACGCGCACCGGGTATCCCCCGTAAGAGGTCACTCACTGGCGAGGATCACCCCACCAAAGAATCCAAAAAGGGTAAAAAACATACGAAGCCACAAAAATCGACACGCCTACCCAAATCCGGGGCACAGGCCCCCACTGTTAATTCACAGTCTACCTTGCACCACATTATTCCTAAAATACTCAACACCAACACACAAACATTATTTCCCAATGGGGGTTTTTTACCACCAGCACTCCAGGAATCCAATCGGAGAGGAAGCCTGGACTCATACATCCTAAAAACTCCAGCACCCAGCCACACATAGTAACTTCCCTGCCCCCAATTTTGAAATCTACCCCTGAAAACCTTAACATTATCAACCTTACTCCATACTCTCTCACCAAGGAGGAGGAGTCCGTGTTACAATTGGGCCTGGGTTTTTGCCCCTCTCAACCCATAGACATATACGAGTCAATTAAAGACCTTTATTTGTTTGCCCGCAACCTTACATACCGCTTTATCTTTGATAAAGACCGCTACCATCTAAATCTTGAAAAGCACCTTGCCGAAAAAACTAAAAACTTTACCATGCGGGAATTTGGAGCTTTAAGAGACCTGATGTTGCTCTATGAGGAGGGTTCATCTGAGACCCTGGAATCAGGAGAGGTAGAGGCCTTAAAGCCTCCTACATCGCCATCCCCTGGCCCCATTGTTATTCCACCAACACCCTGTCCAACTAACAATCAAAATAATAAAAATAAAAATACTAAACTTAAACTTACCTCCCGGGCCTTTCCTGACTTAATGACTTGTCCTGCTATATGGGCATTTGTACATGAATGTATTAAATCCCTCAAAAAACAACATTGGCCGGACTTACCTTCAAACCTAAATATCAAGCAGAAAAAAGCCATTCGGGCTCTACATAATAAAGAGGATCTTATCATTAAAAAATCTGATAAAGGTGGAAACCTAGTGCTTATGACACATCATCAGTACCAAGGGATGTGTTTTAAGGTTCTATCCAACTCCACATGGTATGCCCCCATTAGCCATCTTACAGTGCAGGATTTTATTACAGAATTCCGGCACCTGGTAACAGGAGCCTATTGGCAAGGATTAATTGATGAGGACACCTTCAAATTTATTAACACACAAAAACCCAGAGATCCCACATTTTATACTTTACCTAAAACCCACAAAAGTTTAACAAATCCCCCGGGCCGCCCGATTGTATCAGGCATGGGATCCTTAACTGACAATGCCAGCAAGCTGGTTGACACCTTCCTTATGCCACATGTACTAAGTTTACCGTCTTACATTAAAGACACTACAGACTTGCTCCGTCATATTGAGGGGGTCCAGATCCCTCCGGACGCCCTCCTCGTGGCAGTTGATGTCGAGGCTCTCTACTCGAGCATCCCCCACGGGCAGGGCGTCCGGATGGCTGGAGCCTTTCTCATGGAGCAAGACCATAACACCTGGCCCCTAAACCACTTTATTCTTCAGCTTCTCGAATTCATACTAACGAGAAATTTTTTCACATTCATGGACCAGTATTATTTACAAACCCAAGGGGTAGCCATGGGCACATCATGTGCACCTTCCTACGCTAACCTCTATCTTGGTGGTTGGGAACGTTCAATATTTGGTGATGAAGCATTGCAATCCTTCTTAAATCATGTACTCTGCTGGTATAGGTACATTGATGACCTGTTTATTATTTGGACCAGCTCACCTCAAAATCTCACTGATTTTATTGAACATCTCAACATCAACTCTTATAACCTTACTTTTACTTTTTCATTCGATCAAAAATCAATACCATTTTTGGATCTCCTCATTTGTAAAAATAGTTCAGGTGGACTGGTCACTGATCTTTTTAGGAAACCAACTGCCGGCAATACGTTGCTACACGCCACCAGCTCGCACCCTCGCCCATTAGTGCGCAGCGTCCCGTATGCTCAATATCTGAGACTGAGGCGCAACTGCACCGAGGACTCGGATTTCCGCATACAGGCAGCTGCCCTCCGGGAACGTCTCCTTGCCCGTGGCTACACTCGCACCAACCTAAAAAAGGCATTTAACAAAGCATATGCCAGGACACGTCAGTCCCTATTATATGGGTCCCCTCGTCCCGAACATCCAGCTACTGTCAAAATTGTCACAAAATTCTCTATTCATCATAATATCTTTCGCAATATTCTGTCGCACCACTGGCATTTGCTAACTGATCACCATACTCTCGGCAAATACCTCCGACCCAGCCCAGAACTGTTTTTTAAAAAAGCAACCACTCTCGGCGACCAACTCACTAGCAGCCACTACAGAAGGGACCCACGGCCCCGTTTGGGCCCCAAAGGTACCTTTAGATGCGGAGACTGCCCCAAATGCCCATGGATCCTAGAGGGCACCTCCTATATCCTCCCTAATGGCGAAACTTTCTACCCCACCCAACACGCCAATTGTAGTACCAAAGGCGTAGTATACCTTATGGTCTGCTCCTGCAACGCCTTTTATGTAGGGAAGACCGCTAGGGAACTGCGCCAAAGAATGGGAGACCACCTCTACTATTGCTCCAGTGGCAAACTAACCTCGGTGGGCCGACACATCGGTATTCATCATCGATACAAACCCGAAGTGGCCAAATTCCTAGTACTGGAGGTGATAGCGGAGAATCCTAGGGGGGGTGATTGGGATCGAGAGATTCTAAGAAGAGAATCGCTCTGGATAGAAAGACTCGATGCCCTCATCCCCCCAGGACTCAACGAAGCCCATACCTATAAACATTTCCTCAAATAAACTATCCATTCTGTTTACTTGTTATATGGGGTTCCACCTTAATGTCTTTTTTCTTGACTCATCATTGCCAATGTTCCATATTCCACCACAGGCCATAACCTGTGATGCCCAGCCCTGATATACCATCTGGTTCGCTTTTGTGTCCTACACTCACTTCTCAAGTTTTTATATCCTTTACAGGTTTCAAAAAATGAAAACCTATGGTGAGATTTTAATTTAAAGAATTTGTACCTACTGTACTAAACTGTTTTGCTCGCAATATTTTTATTTGGGATTTATTGATCCCGCCCTGGCAGTAAGGCATGCTCTATATGTATGCCCCCTGCACGGCGGGATCCATGATGTCCCAATGTAATGCTTTCAGTACTGAATTATTACTGCTCAAATGTCTGTCTACGCTCATTTGTATTATAAAGTATATCTAACATTCCCCTCATTCACCGCCCCGGTCCCTCTCCTTGGATGTCCGGCGGGGACACGAGGAGTTAATTCTCCCCAGGGCGGACACGCGCCTCTCCAACATAGCAGGCCACTCTCCCCTACAAGGGAGATCTTGCAGTGTTTCCTCTCTTCACGTCCCCGTGAGAGAGGTCATTCGTGCGTGCGCACTCTATTCATGATGCGCGCGCACGATGGGAGCGGCGGACCCGGTGACGTCACTACTCGGCGCAGCTGCGCCGGTTCCAGACTTCCGGGTTGGAGGCTCTTAAGGCGGCTGTTCAGCCGCCTTTACCTGTGGCAGGCCAAGCACCCGCGACTCATTCGGACTACTGCAAATCAGGTAAGCACATCTATACTCCCCTATCATGCCTTTTGTACCAATCCGTGACCTTAAACTGGTCACCCAGTAACCCACTGTTATCTTCCCCAAATATCTACAGGATTCAAAACCCTAATTCGCTACCCCAGCAAGACTACAACTTGAACCCTTATTCTGCCACCCCAGAAAGGCTTCCCCTATTACTCAGGGACTGCCATTTATACTTTTAACACCATTCAGTATGTCTCGAATCCCGGGTGCCTCTTAAACCAAATTGCAGTTGTTATAGGGTAGGTATCCTTTCTTCCTTTTTTCCTTTTTTCCTTTCTGTTAACTATCAATTATGCTCTCATATATATTGCTTTGCCATTTTTCTCCCCCATCCAACACATTACCCTGTCCAAACAACCCTCTACCTCCCACCAACTCCCACATCCCCCCAAAAAAAAACCCTACCACCCCCCCCCCCCTTTCCCTCTCCCTTCCTCCCCCTCTTTCTCCCTCTCCCCTTTTCCCTTCCCCTTCCCCCCCCCCTTTCTTTTAAGTCTTTTCCATTCCCTCATCACTCTTTTCTTCCCAATTTCCCCCCCCCCTATCAATGGCACTACAATTTGGATAAGCATAACTTTCATATTTACCAATTTGACCCCCCTTGGTTTACCTACCCCCGGCACTAACTGCAATATACCACATATTTAGCCTCCCGTGTCCGCCCTGGACGGGACTTCCCCTTTTGTTGGGACCCCAGGTGCCTCCTTCCGGACTCCCCTTGGGACTCGAGCGGTGAGTGATGCCTACCTCAGTCTACTCCCATTGTCTTTACCACCCTTTATTACCATTGTTATTGTTTTCTCTTTATTTAAAAAACAATGTTCCACAGCTCTAAGATTGCATTTTCTCTTGTCTCAGATGCCCTAAAATTCTCCTGAAGAAGCGATTTCTCGCGAAACTAGTTGAGAAACATTGTTGGCATCTACTCTCCTTTCCCTCCCCTACAAGGGATTTCAGAATTATGTAAACCACAATCTTTTGTCCCATTTTTTTGTAACATTGTTTTTGTAGCCCTACGTTTGGGCTATTTATTTGTATATGTTCACTTTTTCTATATATTTAATTGTCATTTTTCTAATAAAAATTGAAATTTTATATACCTGTTTAAATTTCTGGGTATCGAGATAGTCCATTATTCCCACAGGTGTTGTATGGCCTTATTAGGGAGTAGTCTATACAGCTGCACCCATCTCTTTACATTAACTGCTTAGGATGATGATACCCACCCCTACCCCCTTTCGCTATTCAATATAGAGGCTAAACCAATACATTCTCAAAGATACACTTGTGTAGCATAAGTACTTCATAAAATGTTCATAAGAATTTCATAAAATTGAAAATGAGCTAAGTTCAGCATCAATGGGTTTATTATGATTAAAAAGCCAAATGCAAACTCACAGAAATATAAAATCAAAGAGCTTATTTGCAGCCATGCCACATTGGATGGTAGCCGTCCACCAGAAGAGCCGCTTGTGACAACAAATAGCATGTAGTCAGTGAGGAAACCAAGTCCAATGTTCCAGGAGGTAAGAAGAGCCATTGTGGGATACAAGGCAGGATGTGATGTCGCACCTGGGGTGGGATGGTTGCTATGGTGATGCGTTTCAGAAATCCCAATGGTTCCTTTCTCAAACCATTGAAAATCATAAACAGGCAAGCTGTATTTTAGAGAGGGGGCTTGGGGTGGGTACTGCTCCTGTAATGTATTCACTAGTGCAATACGCTGACAGCTTACATCCTATACAACAGGTTACACCAGCAGGAATCTGGGACAATTTTTAAAAATAGAAAACAAATTATTTTCTCTGTTAATTAGAGGCAAATCTGTACTTGTTTCTGTTTCTCTCTGGCACTGGTGGCACATTTCTACCTGGAGGTCTATCATAGTTAATGTGGAACACGCCACTTCTGACAGTGTCTTGTGCTATTACATTGGCAAAGGAAGCTTAGTTATTTTCCAATTATGTATCTCAGCTTTAGGTCCATCAAGAGGACTCCAAAAGCAGGGATAAGGACCAAAACCTTTGCATTTAGAAAGTACTCCAAACCAGCTGCCAAGCTTACCGCTTTCACTTACACCCACGTAAGGCATATAGTAGCACAAAAAAGCTTCCAGGTGGCCAAGTCAGTATTTCTTATACAAGCTGCATTCCCTCTTCTGTTATAAGTTCATGGTCACTTCAGTTACCCATTTTCAGCTGAATAAAAGTATTGCTGCGATAAAAAAACTGAAAAGCTGCTGATCACAGCCAGTCACCAAAAATGTAAAACCCCATTACTGCTGCTACTGCCCGCAATGTCCACTGGGTCTCCACCCCTCCCACACCATTTCAATCCCCCTCAACCCCCCCCCACCACTCTGAACCCCAATGACTGTGCTTGCAATGCTCCCAGATTTTCTTTCTCGCCCTCTTACTGGCTGTAGAACGCAGTTGGTTTCAGGAAGGAAAATGGGGAAGTGGGGGTGGGTCATTCAGCCTGCACTGCATTATGTTATGCAAAACCTCTATGTACTGGTATGTATTGTACCAAGTACTAGAGAGCTTGATTTTGTTTCTGTTTTTTTTATTTTAACTTTATTTTTTACATTACATTCAACTCTTTGTGCAACAGCAGGTTGTGGTGTATTGCCACAGATTGTAACTCATGCATTGCAATAAAATGCATGCCTGCATAATTTTGTCATAATGCACATGAATGCAGCACATGCAACTGGGTGTGAGCACATTGCATATGTGGGAAGTCAACCTCCAGATGGCTTATTTAAAGTTTTGTGTACCTTCAGTTTCCACCTTTTCTCAATATCAATGTACAGTTTACATTTTAGAAATATTTGTTATTTATTAACTCATAGTTTTAGCTTTTAGATTTAGTAGAACTTTAGTAAAAAAATAGTAAATTATGTTTTGTATCTGAAAATAATGATTTTAGTGCTGGACATAGATTGGTAACTAAATAGAGGTTATTACTTTACCACCTGGAGCCCGCCTGAATGATTTCGTAATCCATTTTTATTTATGTTTAAGTAATGAGGTCATTCTGCTAACTACTCTTAATAAATGATTTATTCAACTTATAAGTGATTGACTACATATTTTCAGTGACATTTATCCAACCACCCTTTTGAAGCAGAGGCCGCTTTAAATATTTACTTATAATCTCCAGAAAAACCTGAATTCTTTCTAATGGACAGTCCCATTTGACTGTTAAAATGTCTCCTTTATATTTTAGGTAGGATCCAGATCTTCCTGCAAGCTTATAGATGTCATTTTAATTGTAATTGTAAATGTCCATTTTTGGACCGGACTAGACCTTTCCTATGTTTCTACTGAGGTATCTTAATGGGTGGATGAAAGAACATAAACATGCCACTTATTCTTTAATTTTATTGCCAAAAGTTCCTAATTGTAAAAACTTGCTGACTCAGCATTGCGGTGACAAGTCTTTTCTGAAAGACTTTGTGATTTAGTTGCATTGTACCACAAGCTATAGTTTGCTGAAGGAAAAGGTGGCTGAAAAGGTCCCACACTATCATTCTGTGGCTACATATAAGCTGGGCATCCGGGGTCTCCAGATAGCTATCTGTCCCTTTGTAAATGCAGAAGTCATATTTGTACCCTGTTGCCCTCTCTCAGAGCATATATACAGTAACTTCACCACATACCCAGGATGTTTACTAGGGAGCTGCTGTTTATGGTTAAGTCTGCCAGTGAAATGTACGAGGGACTCTTCAATGTATATATTTTTGTAGGAGGTACCATATATACTCGAGTATAAGTCGAGTTTTTCAGCCCTTTTTTTGTGCTGAAAATAACCCCCCCCCCCCCCCCCCCGGCTTATACTTGAGTCAAGCACTTTTCTGCAGCAGAGAATGACATTTTCTGACCCAAATTTGGGGCCCTGTATCTCGGGGCCACTTGGTGCTTGGAACCCCAAATATGGTGTGCAAACCCAGTGGAACCGGCACTACAACATATCCAAAGATGGGGTTCCTAGCACCAAGTAGCCCAGAGATACAGGGCCCCAAAGTCGGTTAGGAAAATGTCATTCTCTGCTGCAGAAAAGTGCTTTACATTTTCCGAACCGACTTTGGGGCCCCGTATCTCGGGGCCACTCGGTGATAGGAACCCCGTCTTTGGATATGTTGTAGTGCTAGGTTTGCACACCAAATTTGGGGTTCCTAGCACCAAGTGGCCTCAAGATACGGGGCCCCAAAGTCGGTGAACTTTGTCCATCTGCAGCAATGTCATTTCAGGACCCTTTGGGTCCAGAGACCCCAAATTTTGGCTGCAGATAGGGGGCATCTATGAATCCTTAACTACCAAGTTTGAAGTTTGGGGGACCTATGGCTGCAAATGGGCACAGCAAGGCATGCAAATGGGCACTGTGAGGCTGCAAATGGGCATTGTTGACCCTCTTTTCCACTTACAGCATTTCTCAACCTAGGCTTATACTCGAGTCAATAAGTTTTCCCATTTTTTTGTGGTAATATTAGGTGCCTCGGCTTATATCGGGTCGGCTTATACTCAAGTATATATGTTATACATTTTTTTTTATTTGGTTTAAAAAATTGATAAGTGGCTGCATTTTGTGGAGCCTAGCAAGTGCAGAGTCATTTTGGGGAGGACACAGGAAGTTGCCATTGAAATTCAAAAATCTCCTTATTATTTTAAAGCGTGAAGAAGAATATAATGGCATATGGTGAATTAGGTGTGTAGACTAATAGGACGGCACATTTTTGAGTGATTTTCATATTAAAAGGTAAGGCCAAGAAAGGTTATTAATTTGGAAACAGTGATAGGCTTCCACTCAAATGGTTGGGCATAAAAGGAATTCATTGTGGCTAGTGTTGTAATTCCCTACTACTTGTGCTTGCCATTTCATCAGAATTTACTGCACTGCTGGAGCTTGTCACCTCACCAGTAGTGATGAACCAAACTGCCCTGGTTTCTATTTAAGCAAGATTCAGCAAAGTTTGGATGCAGAACCTAATCCCCACTAAAATCAATGGGAGCTAAATCGTAAAATGTTTAAATCTAATTTTCTAGGCTAAGAGGCAAGGGAGTGTCATTAAAATAGCATGGAGGTGTAGGCACTGCCCAGGGGGAAAATGTTCTAATGCAAATTTGTTTTTTTAAATTCCATAGGTCCAGGAGCTCCCCAAGCACTGACACTTACAAAAGGAAAATTAGTTTTAAATTGCCAGCAAATTACATACCCCTCTTGGCTTACATACCAAAAAGATGCCTAAGTGTCTGGTATGTATTGAGAGGGACAGGTGGAGGAGTTTGTGTGCTTTTTTTTTTTTCTTTTTTTTTTTAAGAAGTTTTATTTGCCAATGCCAAAAACTACAAAAAGCCTTACATCAGGAGGGTGTTCGACTCACAGCGCTATGCTCTCCTAGTATTGACCATAACAAAACAAATGGCTATGTGTGACACGAATATGGCCTCAAATTTTAAATATAAAAATAAACAGCAATAAATAAATAATGTGAACACATTAAGAGGAGTGCTGCTCTAATCAGGGAAAGGGAACTCCACCTGTGAAAACAAAAGCAAAGACCTCTGGTGTAGTAAAAAGATCAAAGAGCTTTATTAAAAAACAACATATTGTAAACTCACAAAATTAAATGTGAGAGAACGCATATAGTCCATGAGAAAGAGCCCACTCAACACACAACACAACTACAAGGAAAAGATGAATGGGCAGCCACGGTATCCAGATCACTGTGTGGCCAGCTGACAGGTGAAGAGCTGGGTTGGATGCCAGAAATCTCTGCTCCCGCTCAGTTTGCTCAATCTCAAGGACAGCACTCAGTGGACAGTGGCCTGTCAGGATGTGTTTTGAGGACTCCTCCTCTTCAGCTAACCTTTTCTTGTGATTGTGTTGTGCGTTTAGTGGGCTCTTTCTTGTGGACTGTATGCGCTCTCTCACATTTTATTTTGCGAGTAGATAATATGTTTCTTTCTTTGTGAATATCACTTCTGCTGTAGCACATCCTTTTGAGTCTTAATTTTTTTTTTTTTTGGGGGGGGGGGGCAAAAAAATAATAATTTGTAAAGTCACCCAGGAAATCCATACCAGACCCTAAGACGTTACACTGGTATGGTAACTGTGTATTGGTATGGATAGTTGTAAACGCACAGTATAGAAATGCTACTCTGATCACTGTACAAAAAGATTATGTTTCCTCCCACAGGTGACCAATGTGTGAGAGGAAACAGAGCACTGGCTGCAACATGCAGTCTTTGTTTACATTTCTGATCAATGTGATTGGTCACAGCACTCACATTGTACTGGGCCAAATTTATTGATCATATACCCTGCTGTGTCCAATGATCAGGAAGCATGCTCACTCACATTAGTACCACAAAGGAGATGCCATTTGTTGCATTAATTGTGGGTTAATATTTCCATTAGGTTAACTTTAACCTAACTGAGAGTTTACTGTAACTACCAAAACAAAAACTACTAACCAAGAAACTCTCAGAAGCACTTGTTTCATAACTGACATGTCATCTTATTAATGCTTTGATTCATACTTTTTGACAATTTAGAATCAAAGTTTCACTTCATCATGCACCAAAACAAACCATTTTAAATAAACTTTGTCATCAACTATCCCCCTGGTATGCTACAATTATTGCACAGTTGATGCTTAGTGATGCTGGGGATTAGGAATCATAGAATTGTCAGGGAATTACCTACAGGACATTTAAAATGCATATTGTTCAAGCTTTGCGAAATCAAATACATACAATTTTCATTGGTGCATTTTCTTGATGACTTCTTCTCCGTTTTCTCTTTTGCTGAACCTCCCTTCACCTTTTTGCTGGTGAATGAATGACGAGGCCATGAGGGCACAGTCCCACGTGTTCTTTTCAAAAAGTGACAGCAGTTAGGGGGAGAAGATCTCCCACCCACTGTCACAGAGTGGGGAAGCTAGGTAGAATTTGTGTTAGGAGCTGGAACATGTTACATGTTACACCCCAAATACAGATGGAACATGTAAGATGTTCCAAAAAGTGAATGAATCCTTTAAAATCAACCTTTCCTTAGTAAAAGTTTTTTTTGTGTAAAAATCTTGCAATGGCAATGCAATGGCAATGGCACTTACTTTTATGTCTACAGAACATGAAGTAAAGTGAAATTAGAGCTGACAAAAAAAAGCTAAAAAAGGTTTCTATAATTTCCTGAATTAAAAATGAAAAAGTAAAATAAAGGTTTTTGCTTTAGATGGTACTTTACTAACATCCAATCTGTGTAATAGTTTGTGTAACAAGCAAACCTGTACCCAGACCATAGAAACATCAATCATTAGTTAAATGGTAACAGATGGACATAAGTACCTTGAAGATAGTAGAGAAATTTGTTTCTCCTTTCTGTACAGAGCTTTTAGAGGGGCATGGGTGCTACTATTTTGGGTTTCTCTTGAAACATCATTGGTAAGTGATAAAGTGATCAGGATTCGTATTGGCAGACACACTCGTCTCATGTAAGCAGATGTCTTGCATCTAAAACCCATGAGCCACAGTGCATAACTGACTTTAACTGCTTTGCGAACGCCGGCTGTCAATTGACGGCCAAGCGGCGCAGCTCTCATGGCGGGAGGGCGTCATATGAAGTCCTCCCCTTCCCGGCCCACCAGGGGGCGCGTGCGCGCGCCCGTCGGCCGTGATGTCCGCCGAGCACCCACGATTGCCCGGTAAATCAGCAGGACCGTGGATCTGTGTATGTAAACACACAGATCCACGGTCCTGTCAGAGGAGAGCAGACCGATGGTGTGTTCTCAGTACAGAGAAACACAGATCGGTCTCCTCCCCTTGGGAATCCCCTCCCCCTACATTTAGAATCACTCCCAGGGAACATATTAACCCCTGCAGCGCCCCCTAGTGTTAACCCTTCCCCTGCCAGTCACATTTATACAGTAATCAATGCATTTTTATAGCACGGATCGCTGTATAAATGTGAATGGTCCCAAAAATGTGTCAAAAGTGTCTGATGTGTCCGCCGCAATATCGCAGTCAGGATAAAAATTGCAGATCGCTGCCATTACTAGTAAAAAATATGTAGAAGAATACGTATCGGCCTAATCTAAGGAAAAAAATGTGTTTAAAAAAAAAAAAATGGGATATTTATTATAGCAAAAAGTTAAAAATATTGTTTTTTTTTCAAACTTGTCCCTCTTCTTTTGTTTATAGCACAAAAAATAAAAACCGCAGAAGCGATCAAATACCACCAAAAGAAAGCTCTATTTGTGGGGAAAATGTTTCAGTTGGGTACAGTGTTGTCATTCAAAATGTGACAGCACTGAAAGCTGAAAAATGGCTTGGGCAGGAAGGGGGTGAAAATGCACTGTATTGAGGTGGTTAAATAAACTCATGTACCAGTTTCATGAAAAAATGTAATACGTCAGTTGGGGAATACAGTATGTCAGACATGGTTTGTAAATAAAGTTGTTCTGTGGGTGAGCATTGGTCTAAAGCCTCATACACAGGATCAGACTTTGTACAAACTTTCCCGTGGATTTTTGTACAAAGGGCGTCAGCCGTGAACTTGTATTGCATATGCACGGCAGGACTTTTTCAGCCAACTTTCACTAAATCACGTGTTTTTTCTGCTCTTTACCGCCACCTTTGGTCAACTTCTGTATTGTTGTCTGATCTTTTGCATTGGTTCTGAGCATGCGTGTTTGTACTTTGTACAAAAGTCCTATGGTTTTCTGTACACATGATCGGACTTTACTCCATCGGACTCCATTTACTCCATTCGCACAGCCAACAAAAGTCTGATGAAAAGCAAAAAAGTTTTTCCGATGGAGCGTACACACGGTTGGATGTTGCCTTAAAACAGCGAATTTGCATGTTTGTTGTCAAAAAGTCAGATCGTGTGTATGGGCCTTTAGTCTCCCATTCCTTATGCCTTATTTTGGACAATTGAATCAGGAGTACTGTTAAATAATTGAGTTTGCATGTATACCTGTCTGCTATTCAGATAATCATGACATTTTAGAATTCAAACAATCAGAGTTCACTCATTTTATTCTGGACAATAAAAAAAAGTGCAAATCCTAATTTAGTCTGGTTTTCAAAATTGTTCATTCATTGCTATTCAGTATCCACTCCGTATCCATTCAGTAAATATTTGCTTCCTCCAATTGTTTAGCTCGGTGTCCACTGAGTAGATATTAATAAGACAGTTATATATCTTATGCTAGACATTTCTATTAGTGGATATGTGATATATGTGATTCAATAGCCAAAATATTTGTTTTTAAGGGTATCTACATAAACTTGACAAAAAGTAAATAAAACATCTGAGCATGCCTTTATATAATACTGTAATGAAGGTAGAAAGGGAGGGCCCAGCTTATTTTTAAGAGTAACCACTTTTTTTGAGAAAAAAAAAACATTCTCCTCTGGGTGATCTATGTACATTGCAAGGATTTTAACAAACTTTGGTGCAGATTCCTACCTTTTGTTATTCTGAATAAATAGTTGTTTTTTTTTATCTGTGTCCATTCACAAACTGAATGTGAATGCAAGAGACTTAATTATCAATCAGTTGCTGCACTTGCAGGGTTCTAATGAGCAACGTGGCAGGATCTGAATGCCTTTAGATGTGACTTTTCCTTCCTGGAGGTATCTCACCAAAAATAGATTTTTATGCTGCAGAGGATGTCCAATATCTGACTTGTTTATTAGTGCAGACATCTTGGAAAAATAGTAAGCCTATCACACAAGCAGGAGATTACATTTCTGGGGGGGGGGGGGGGGGGGGGGGGGGGGGGGCGTTCCGTACGCCATTTGTGTACAGGACACCTACAGTTTGTCATATGGCATTGCATTTTAAAGAAAATTACAATAAAAAAAATATATATTTGCTATTTTTTACTCCCATGAATATGGATTCATCCTTTAAAGGCCATTTTCAGCATATTTTAAATAGGTGTCTGCTAAGCAGGTATTGTTCAGACAGTTATGTTTCTCAAGCTAGAAATGGACATTAGAGGTAAGTTGTACATAACTGTAACTCAAATATGCAGCACACTATGGAAACAATAAACTTATATATAATATGAACAACATCAGCATCAATAGTCAAATAGTGAGAGAAAAAAACAGCAAATTAAAGAGAAGAGGGTGATGTTTGTGGTGCCTGGTAGTGACTGGAGGACTCTACAGTGTTGAAAAAGACTCCTTGAGAACCAACTCAGACCCAGTAACTATCCTGGAGTAAAGGACAGAGCAAGAGCCAGAATCGCTCCACCCCCCTGACATCTGAGAAACGATGACAAGACCATTGATCTGCTTACAGGGAGAAATTAGACCTCCTCTGAAGACCTTCAGCTGTCCATTACCCAAGCACTAATTGAACTACAGAGACCATTGCAGGGAATATATATGATTGCCTTTCTATGATGGTTGTTGGCTGGTGTCACAGTGAACCTATATACGCATTTGACCATTTATAATTTGATGGTCACAGCTTAATGCAAGAGCTTCTTTTGTGTACAGAGGTGAATTAGTTCATGTGTGTTTCTTTTACTTGTGATGGCTCATATATGTATTATTGGCACGTATTTGTGTTTGGACACTAATCTCACCAGGAGTGGAAGATTGCTGTCTTTTGTACATAGGACATATTAATGGACATGTGTTACTTTTATTGACTGATTATTGATGGTGATGTTAAAGTGGAGTTTTACTCAAAAGTGGAACTTCAGCTTATCTGTCTCCCCCTCCGATGCCACATTTGGCACTTTTCAGGGGGGAGGGGGAGGGGGGAATGGGTACCTGTTTTTGACAGGTATCGTTCCATACTTCCAGTAGATGGGGCCGTGGTCCGGTCTTTCGGGAATTTCGACCCCCCTCCTCTTTCCTCTGCTGATGGACCAATTTAGAGCAGCGCGCTTCGCGTATCCACAGTAGGGAACTGGCTGTGAAGCCAAAAGGCTTCACTGCTGGGTTCCCGTACCGAGAATGGTGGTGGTTGCTCCCAACAGCCAATCCGAAGATCGGCTGGGGTGCCAACATCATGGGCTCCCTGGACAGGTAAGTGACCATATATTAAAGGTCAGCAGCTGCAGTATTTGTATCTGCTGACTTTTTATTTTTCGTGGGGGGGGGGGCACATTTGAGTTACACAGTTACACAGTCACAGATCTTTGTGCTGGCAGCTTACTGATTTATATCTAAGGACAGGGTTTCTTCTCTTACTATAAGTCATACAATAAGACATGATCCTACCTCCTAGCATGCATTTATATGTTTATGCCGTTAGAACAGCAGAGCCCAGCTTATCTTAAAGGCAGAGGCATAGCTTGCAGCTTGTGGGCAAAAGTTGACCTCTGCCACAGATTTTAAGATTCAGTAGAACCGTTACACAATCCTCTGCCACAGGATTGGGTAATTAGTGACTTTTTGCAATGTCAAAGCTTAATCACACAGTACCAGTTTCCTTTTTCCGAACCAGCAGTACTGTGTGGTAGGTGACCAGGGATGCATCCTCCAACTGAGTCTCCAGGCTCTTCTAAAGGCACCGGCCTTGTTGCTCGGTCCTCTCTCTGAAAAGTCCTCCCCTGGATCCTCCAGTTGCTTGGCTTCTTCCCGCAGGCAAGACAGCACAGGACCACCCCTGGATCGGTAGGCCCCAAGACTTTTGGGCCTACCCTTCAGTAACGATGCCTCAGGCCAGCAGGCCCCGAGACAATTTAGCGGACAGCAACACACCTTAGGCCAGGAGGGGCATCAGGTCGGAACACACCCTGTCACAAGGTCAACAACAATATCAGTCTGAGCTAAACTACAGCTTCAGACAATCTAAATTTTAATTTATAGCATCTGTTATTAAAAATACCAGCGCTACATGGGCAAACAGTAAAAAATGTTTTAACAATTACGATTACATAGGAGGTGAAAGTCAATCAATCTAAGGATAATATAGTGTTCATATTTACTAGCAAGAAGTTTCCAGTAATACAGTTAGAAAAGTGTAGAAACAAGATCCATTGATGTTCCAGGTGCTCTGGCAAACAAAACCTTGGTGCACTCTGATCAAACTCCCTAGCACCATCTGAGATCCACTCTGTGTGTTCTAGCAGCTCACCTTAAAGCGGAGCTCCAGGCTCCTTCAAAAAAATTAAAAGTCAGCAGCTAAAAATACTGTAACTGCTGACTTTTATTATATGGACACTTACCTTTCCAGGTGCCCCGCAATGGCAGCACCCCAGCTGCTGCCATTGCTACCGCTTCTAAGGGAAACTGGCAGTTAAACCCTGTGGCTTCAAAGCCGGTTCCCTACTGCACACGTGTTCCTGAAAGGTGGCAAATGTGGCAGCAGATGGGGGGGGGGGGGGCGATAAGCGGTCTGACAGCACCTGTATTAAAAAAAAAAACTCCTCACAGCAATTCCTCGGTTCTCATGCACAGAATAGGGAGATCTCACAACACTTTATTATCCTTCCAATAGAGCTAAAGATATCCTCCGCTCACCAATGGCCATATGCAATAACAGCAATCCTCACAGTGTAGTATGATATGGTAAAGACTGGAAACTTCAGGTTTGTGGTGCTCTGTGATCTTCCTATGTTGTTCTACATTTACATACTACATGTAAGTTATTGATTATGAAAAAAAAAAGTTATTTTAAACTACTATACACCATGAGGATTATTCTTATTGCATATGACTATTGATAAGTGGATGAGAGGAGGATATCTAAAGATCTATTGGAAGGAATTACCTAGTGCTGTGAGATCCAAGGAGATGCTGTGAGGGGTGTTTCTATGTAATACAATTGCTGTCAGACCTGTTTGGTCCCCCTCCAAGGAATGACAAATATTCCCCCTCCAGGTAATGATAAGTGCCCCTGTCCTGATAATTACACATGACACCCCCCCCTCCTCCCACCATCCTAGTAATGACCTGCTACCCTCCCTCAACTTTTACAACTGTGTGTTGGCGATCAGGAGAGGTGCTGTGCGGGGGGGGGGGGGGGGGGGGCAGTGTGTGTACCTTTTCCCACATTAGAAAACACTCCTCGCACAGCAGCATGTCTCTTACCTGAGTTACTGAAGTCCTGTCCTGGCTCTCAGGCAACTCTCTCCTCCTATCCTCGCTGTGTGTCTGTTTGGGCCATGGCAGTAGAGAGGCAGCTCACTGTCCCCTGGCCCCTGTCATTGTTGGCAGTGTGAACACACTTCCAGCAGCAAGCATCTTGGCTGCTAATTCACGATCCAGGATGCCTGGAACTCAGACTTCTCTCATCCAGCCAATGAGTGCGGAGGAGAAGTGTGGTCTGGGTGTCTGTGGAGAAGGCAAACTAGAAGCTCCGGACTGGATTGCAGAGCTCATCTGGGGCCCTGGGAAACACAAGGTGGACCGGAACTGGATTCTGTTTCCAGGATTTTGTGATTGTAAAATGCAGCATGTAAGATGACAGCTCATAGTAGGGAGCTGCGGGCCCCCTGGAGCTGAATGCAGGGTTGCTATGGCGACTCTTGCACCCCTTAACGCTACGCCCCTGCTTGAAGGCTATTTCTAGCTTATTTTTCCTTTTAAATGCATTTACTGGTAAAAGTAAAACAGCTCTAGATGAAATTTTCAGCTCCAGTGCTTTCCCCAGCATTTTCATCACCCTGTTCCCTGGTGGTTGCAAGTATTTAGCCAGTCAGATATGTCATGCAGTGATATTTTCAGCCAATTTGTACTGTCTGTAGTTCTATACTGTATGAGCCAGTGGGAGACACCACACAGTTTGGAGGGTGAGTGACAGGTCTGCCGCACACCCAGAAGTGTGGAATCCTTGCCGATGTCTATGAATAGCAAAGAGGTGCCATTTCCACAAATAGGTGACCAGAAAAATGAATATGGAGCATCTCCTATTACTTGTGCTTTTACTCCCAAAGGGGAATTGCATCAAGCCACCCTGGAAAGAATACTGAAGAGAGTTCCCCGCCTTCCTCTGGATCAACTGTGGGATTAGAATTTTGTGGATGCAGCATTTCCAGCATTTGCTTATTTTTCTAATGGTTGAATTTGATGTATACGTGTCTATTTTCAACTTGACTAACTATGATGGGAGAAAATTTAATGTGTAATCATTCAAACAAATTATTGACTCCATCATTGATAAACCATCATTGTCTTTTTATGTAACCCCTATGATAATTGACCAATGTATAGATAGAACTCTAATCTTGACCAATAAAAAAGAGGAAGCTATTTTTTCCCTAATACAATAGATTGATTTCACAAAGTTGTGAAAAAAAAAATACCATAAAGTTTTGTGATTGTTTGGAAGTGATAAATTGTACGTCTAAAGAAATTACATCAAAGGCTCAGCTGTCCTTAAAGGTTTTTAATTTTTTTTCTGAAAAATGCAATCAAATCAGCTTTATTTCTGTATTTTGCTATAATTTAGTCCTTTTAATTAATTGTCTTGATCAGGCATTTTGGGGATGAATCTGGAATGAAGCAAACACCATATCATTTTAGATTGTGATTAGGGTTTTGCTTTCTTGCAGATAAAACATAACAATTATGCTTGGCATCAAAGATTTTTTTGTTTGTTTATCTAAATTTGTTACATCTGTGTTTAGGCTACATGATTTATGTTTCAAACAACTGAAAAAGATGGTATGCATAATTTTAGGTGCACATCAATATTGGTTTAAAAATGAAAATAATGCAGTTTGACTTGAAACAACAAAACATCAGTCGATTAAATATACATTCTTCTTAGATTATGCAGTGTTTACCATACTACAATTTACAAACTGTATGCTGTTTTTGTTTTTCTATTATTTCCGTAAAAACTACAGTCAAAATAATGCCACAAAAGCTTATGCAGCTACTTTGGGATAAGTAGACTAATGTCAGGAGCCATGAATCAGACAGAAAATGCAGTAAAAATCACACCTTTAATGTAATGGTAAAAATGGTACAGATCAGTAAATGTAGTCAAAATATAAGCCAGGGATCAGAAGCCAAAAGGGTAATCAGACGAGCCAGTAATCAGGAAAACCAGAAATCTGCGTAGTCAGAGGCAGGAGAACAGAATCAGGAACCAGAAGGGATGCCACTTGGGCAAAGTCTTTCACAGGAACACAGCAGAAACACTCCAGATATGTTGACCAGGCAAAGGCATGAAAAGAAATGTACAAGACAGTTTAAATAGCCAGAAGGGTCTGGCTGTAGGCGAGACTGACGAGCAGGTAATTATAACCAGGTGAGCCACTGTGCAGCATCTCCACAGACTGTCCCTTTACCCTAGTTGTTCTATGTTTATTTAGCTTACAAGATTCACATGCTATACTCTGTAAACTCAGAGCAAATAAACATGTTAGTGTGTCTCTAATAGATAAGTTCTGAAGGAGGATTCAGGAAACCAAGACCACATGAAAATGAAAGGCTTTGTAAGCCAACAAGATTGGCCATTGCTAGACTGAATATGGCCTTCCTGCCTCGGAACATTTTAACTACTTACAAATTCACCACTGCCTGATCAACCTATCGTTCCCTCTTTACACCGTAGACCCCAAGACCTGGGACTACCTCACCAACCCAGCTTCCAAAACCAGGGGCATCTCCCATTTCTACAACCAGCTTCATCGTAAGACCGACTTTTCTAAAATGGACCCACACCTCAGGTGGAAACATGACCTTGTACACACCTTCTCTGACTCCCAATGGCAATATGCACTTAAATCCACGTACAAATCCACGAAATGTGTAGCCCTTTGGGAACTCATGCAAAAACTTTCACTACAATGGTATCTCACACCGTCCAGACTATCCTCCTTTGACCCCCAGAACTCCTCCACCTGTTGGAGATGTAAATCTAACGTTGGGGACATGCTCCACATCTTCTGGGCATGTCCCAAACTTCAAGCTTACTGGAATAAAATCACCCGATGCTCAATTACCCCAACACCTGCACTTGCGATCCTAAACCTAACTATTGATGATCTTCCCTACACCTTTCTTTATCTCATTACCCACATACTTCTAGCGGATAGACTAAACATAACCAGACACTGGAAATCTGATGCTCCACTCTCCTTATCCCAAGTTACAGACCTGGTTTCCCTTCACTACAGCAACCAACACTCCACCAAAACAGCCGCCCACTGGCAACCCTGGACAGATTGGACCCTAGCTGCATCTAGCAAATAAAGTCTCAAACCCACAACTGACCCATGCCTCTTGACCGAGCAACACTGTCAGACTTCTCCCTTGTTAACGACCGACCTCACTGTCAAGTTCATTGTAGCCTTACTTGCTAATTACTAGGCTTTGTATCCCTGCTCCACCCTCTCCTCTCCTGTGGCACTAATGATCCCATCCGGGGTGCCACACGAGCAGATAGGATTACTGTACACTCAAGTTTGTGTGTAACCATCTACGTCGTTGCATGACGTACAATGTATAATTGTACACCATGTTATCCTACAAAACTAATAAAAACCTTTTAAAGGTAAAAAAAATAAAAAAAATAAAAAAAAAGATTGGCCATTGCTAGTCAGGAGACTACTTGGAATAGCATTAGCATACAGTGCACAGTTCTGAATTTGGCCACTATGAGACTTTGACTATGAATTTTAAACACCAGTTGCAAAATGCACTGTGATTTAACCACTTTCCGACCACACTATAGAGAAATGATGGCTACAGTGCAGCTGACCAGTTCTGAGAGGGCCGTTGACGCATGGCGAGCCAATTAGCGGCTCCTTACTACATGATCAGTTGTGTCCACTCACAGCTGATCCCCATGTAAACAGAAGTCAGTTATCAGCACACCTTTACTCATGCTGACAGCATGAGGAGAGCAGAGTCGATAACTGGCTTGTGTAAAAAGGACATGGACACTGATTATCAGTGTCCTGATTATCAGTGCGGTCCCAATCTGTTCCCACCAGTGCTGCCAATCTGTGCCCACCAGTGCTGCCAAACAGTGCCCCCAGTGTTGCCAATCAGTGCCCACCATTGCTGCCAATCACAGCCCACCAGTGCCTCCTCATAAATTTTGAGATATGCATCCGTGATGATATGCTGATTCCTGTACCTGTCCATTTATGTTGAGACCTTTAATTATTTAAACATTAAGTTGTTCGAACCATCAGATACATGTCTTTTTGCACACAGAGCGCTAAATATAGCCAGTTGGAAAATTATAGCTTTATGCAATTTGTACATGTTTTTATGGTCTTTAATGATGATATGAAATCAACTTTTGTATATTTTTATATGTTTCACATTTTCTTAATTTGACGTTATCTATGGGAACCTATGGGAAGTCCTTTACTTTTCTTTTTTTTCTTTGTCTGAATCTTGAAATAGATGTGGTGCCATATTATTCGAGACATACTGCCTTTCAGTGCCCATTAGTGCCATCTATCAGTGCTTATCTTTGCCACCTATCAGTCCCCATCAGTACCACCCATCAGTGTTGCCCATCAGTGCAGCCTAGCAATGCCCATCAATGACCATCAGTGCCACCTCATCAGTGCCCATCAGTGCAGCCTATGAGTGCCCATCAGTGCAGCCTTATTAGCGCACATCAGTGAAGGAGAAAAATTACGTATTTGCAAAATTTTTATAAAAAAATAAAAAAGTTGCTTTTTTTTCCAAAAATGTTCAGTCTTTTTTAAATTTATTTAGCAAAAAAATAAAAAAAACCTAGTGGTGATTAAATACCACCAAAAGAAAGATCTATTTGTGTAAAAAAATTATACAAATGTCATATGGTTACAGTGTTGCATGACCGCAAAATTGTCATGCAAATTGTGACATCACTGAAAGCTGGAAATTGGTCTGCGCAGGAAGGGTGTAAAAGTGCTCAGTAGGCAAGTGGTTAACCACTTGCCGACCGGCTCACGCTGTTATACGATCGCAAAGTGCTTTGCTTGTGCAAATTGCCGTATGGGTACATCCGTATTTTTAAGGGTGATAGCAGGCACACTCGGTAGTCGTTATCCGGGAACCTGATGCGCGTGGCCGGCGGGCGTGATCGCCTGCCGGGCACCCGCGAATGCATGCACGAGAGAAGGAACAAGGATTTGTGTGTGTGAGGCTATGTTTCCACTATTGCATCCCCAAAGTCGCAACATTTTTCCGCGTTTTTTTTTTTTTTTGCCGCGGCTTGAAGCAATGCCTGTGTCTATGGACCTCAAGTCGCATCAAAGTGGGACCAAAGTAGTGCAGGGACTACTTTGAAGTCGCTGCGACTTGAAGTCACACAGATATGAACGGTACTCATTGGAAATCATGGGGTATGACTTGTCATGCGACTTTTCAGTCCCAAATCGCATGAAAAGTCGCACTAGTGGAAACACACAAATCCCTGTTCTGTCAGAGGAGACATATCGTGGTTCCTACTATACTACTGGTTGGAAGCTAAACAGTGGGGGACCTTGAGTGGAGAGCGACCAAGTCTTGCTTTTGACTGCTGGTTTGCATTTTTAGTTTTTTTTTGGGGCTTTTCTTTGTTGCTTTTTAACACCTTTTTTCTGACACCTTTTAAACATTTTTTTCCCCTTGCTTCCTTCAGCCTACTAATTAAGGGGAGTGGTTAATTGGTCACAGGTGCTTGTGGCCTATATAACCTTGTGTAGAGCTCATTGTGAGCCTGCTCATCTTTGAGTCTGCTAAAACTCTGTCCAAGTGGAACTGGTCTAAGTGGTGAGTTAAAACCAGGAGTTGAAAACAGGAGGTTATAACAGGGGTCATAGTACCTGTGTTGTCTGAGTAGTGTGTGTGGATCGTTAGTACTTGTGTATTGTGGGTGCACGCTAGTCTGCAAGTACCTGTGTACTGTCTTGTTGAGTATTAGTGTCAGGAAGCTAGTTGTTAGGTAATTTGGACTGGGTATAATCTCTAATCCTCATTAAATTAATAGGTTTGATGCCCGGCTGATGTGGAGAGGCGACTTGGTGTACATCTTGCGGTATGTATACGTTCCTTGATCATCTGATCGAGGGCGAATACTGCTGTGCAAAATGTAAGTACATTGTTTCCCTGGAAGCCCAGGTTCTGAATCTGGGGAAGCAACTGTCAGCACTGAAAAGACCCTTCACACTATAGGAGAGCCAGGAATGTACACGGTAGGTGCCGGCAGGGTCCAGCACAGAGGTGGGTGGAGACAAAGAGGTGCGGCACTAGAAAATAGTAGATGGGTGACAGTCAGGAAGGGTAGAGGGGGAAGTGCCAGGGAGGCCGATCCAGGGCTGGAGCATCCCAATAAGTTCCATTGAGTGACATTGGTGAAACCAGTCAGGGACCAGCACGGCTGGAGCTGAGGGACTCTCCTAGCTGCCGGGGGAAGAACTCCTCCAGTGAGAGTGGGGGGGAGCGAAGGGAAAGGAAAGACAGATTCTGGTGGTAGGGGACTCAATTCTTAGAAGGACAGAGAGGCCAATATATAACAAAGACCTGAAGCGATGAACTGTATGTTGTCTACCGGGCACTCGGGTTTGGCACATCACAGATCTGGTGGACAGATTACTGGGAGGGGCTGGGGAAGACCCAGCTGTCATCGTGCATGTTGGCACCAATGACAAAGTCAGAGGCAGATGGAGTGTCCCAAAGAATGATTTTAGGGACTTGGGAGCTAAATTGAGGAAAAGGACCTCCAAGGTAGTATTATTAGGAATACTACCGGTGCATCGAGCCACACCAGAAAGGCAGAGGGAGATTAGGGAAGTAAACAAGTGGCTGAAGAGCTGGTGTAGTAAGGAGGGGTTTGGGTTCCTGGAGGACTGGGACGACTTCTCAGTTGATAACCAGTACTATAGAAGGGACGGATTTCACCTAAATGAGGAGGGTGCAGATCAGCTGGGAATAAGGATGGCCAAAAAGTTAGATGGGTTTTTAAACTAGGCAATGGGGGGGGGGGGGGTCCAGAGATAGTCAGCGTGGAACATATTCCAGAGGGTAATAGTAGGGGCATTAGTGGTAGGGTAACCAAAGTACATAAACCCAAGGTAAGTATAGTAGCAAGTCCTAGTTGCAATCTCGGAACACCCAAGAGCATAGTATGTGACCGGTCAAAATATATTAATGCATTAAAGTGTTTGTTCACCAATGCCAGAAGTCTGCTAAGCAAAATAGGTGAGTTGGAAGCTCTGATGCATCAGGAGAGCTATGATGTAATCGGTATTGCTGAAACTTGGCTTCATTCCTCACATGACTGGGCTATTAATATACCTGGCATTCTTTCGGAAAGACAGGGTAAAAAGGAAAGGGGGAGGGGTCTGTCTGTATGTGAGAAGTGATCTCAAAGCGAGTGTGAAAGAGGACCTGGTGGATGGAGAGTGTGATGAGTCTGAAACATTATGGGTGGAACTGCATACAGATGTGCGTAGTTCAAAGTTAATCATTGGAGTTTGTTATAGACCACCCAATGTTAATGAGGAGGTGGAGACTCAGCTCCTTGCACAGATGGAAAGGGCTGCAAGGGCTGGGACAGTGATAATAATGGGGGATTTTAACTACCCAGAAATTGACTGGAGTAATGGCACTGCTGGGACAGTTAAAGGGCAAAAATGTATAAGCCTATTACAGGACAATTTTATGGTCCAGTTTATTGAGGCCCTAACTAGTAATGATGCTCTGTTGGACTTGGTAATCTCAAACCATGCAGAGCGTATAACTAATGTTCAGATAAAGGAACGCCTGGGGAGCAGTGACCATAACATGATTTCATTTGATGTTAGTTGTAAGCAAAAATCACATACGGGAAAGATAAAAACACTTAATTTCAAGAGAGACAATTTGGTTGACGTGGTATACTTGGATTTTGCAAAAGCGTTCGATACAGTTCCCCACACACGACTCATGTGTAAGGTAAAGTCTACAGGTTTGGAAATATCAGTTTGTAAATGGATAGAAAACTGGCTAAAAGACAGAATTCAGAGAGTAGTGGTTAATGATTCTTACTCTGAATGGTCTAAGGTTATCAGTGGTGTACCCCAAGGTTCAGTGCTGGAACCCTTACTTTTTAATATCTTTATAAATGATATTGGGTCTGGGATCAGAAGTAACATTTCCATCTTTGCAGATGACACCAAGCTATGCAGTGGAATAACGTCCTTACAGGATGTCTCCAATTTACAAGCTGACCTCAATGTTCTGTCTAATTGGGCGACTATGTGGCAGATGAGGTTTAATGTTGATAAACGTAAAGTTATGCACTTGGGGGCTAAGAATATACATGTATAATACATACTAGGGGGAGTACAACTGGGGGGATCCATAGTGGAGAAGGATTTTGGTAGATCATAAGCTCAATAATAGCATGCAATGCCAAGCTGCGGTTTCCAAAGCGAGCAAAGTCCTTTCTTGTATTAAGAGAGGTATGGACTCCAGAGAGAGAGATATCATTTTTCCCCTGTTCAAATCATTAGTAAGACCTCATCTGGAATTTGCAGTTCAGTTTTGGGCACCAGTTCTCAAAAAGGATATCGGGGAACTGGAGAAAGTGCAGAGAAGGGCAACCAAACTGATAAGAGGCATGGAGGAGCTCAGCTATGAGGAAAGATTAGAGGAACTGAATTGATTCACTCTTGATAAGAGGAGATTAAGGGGGATATGATCAACATGTACAAATATATAAGGGGTCCATATAGTGAACTTGGTGTGGAGTTATTCACTTTACAGTAAACAAAGAGGACAAGGGGGCACTCTTTACGTCTAGAGGAAAAGAGATTTCATCTCCAAATACGGAAAGGTTTCTTCACAGTAAGAGCTGTGAAAATGTGGAATAGACTCCCTGCAGAGGTGGTTCTGGCCAGCTCAGTAGATTGCTTTAACCACTTTCAGACCGGGCCAATTTGCAGCCAAAGGACCAGGCCCCTTTTTGCGATTCGGCACTGCGTCGCTTTAACTGACAATTGCGCGGTCGTGCGACGTGGCTCCCAAACAAAATTGACGTCCTTTTTTTCCCACAAATAGAGCTTTCTTTTGGTGGTATTTGATCGCCCCTGCGGTTTTTATTTTTTGCGCTATAAACAAAAATAGAGCGACAATTTTGAAAAAAATGCATTATTTTTTACTTTTTGCTATAATAAATATCCCCAAAAATATATAAAAAAACATTTTTTTTTCCTCAGTTTAGGCCGATATAGCGTTTACAAGATAGGGGATAGTTTTATAGCATTTTTATTAATAATTTTTTTTTTTATTAGTAATGGCGGAGATCTGCGATTTTTTTTGTGACTGCGACATTATGGCGGACACATCGGACATTTTTGACACATTTTTGGGACCATTGTCATTTTTACAGCAATTAATGCTATTTAAATGCATTGATTCCTGTATAAATGACACTGGCAGTGAAGGGGTTAACCACAAGGGGGCAGTGTAGGGGTTAAGTATGCCTAGGGGTGTGTTTCTTACTGTGGGGGGGCGTGGCTGTCAGCTAGTGAATGCTGATCTCTGCTCCAATCACAGGGAGCAGAGATCGGCGTCACTAGTTGCTAGGCAGAACGGGGAGATGCTGTTTATCTCGGCATCTCCCCGTTCAGCCTTCCCGTGAGACGATCGCGGGGGTCCCCGCGGCGATCGAGTCCGCGGGGACCGCGATCGGACTCACGGGGGTCCCGACCGGCGCAAGAGCGCGCCGCTCCCGGCGCAAGAGCGCGCCGCTCCCGGCGCGCTCCCGATGGCACGGACAGGCAGAAAGGAGGGACTTATATATACGCCCTCCTGCCTGTACGTGCCATTCTGCCGACGTATATCGTCGTGCGCCGGTCGGCAAGTGGTTAAGAAAGGCCTGGATTATTTCCTAAATGTACATAATATAACTGGGTACTAACATTTATAGGTAAGGTTGATCCAGGGAAAATCTGATTGCCTCTTGGGGGATCAGGAAGGATTTTTTTCCCCTGCTTTAGCAAATTGGATAATGCTCTGCTGGGGTTTTTCGCCTTCCTCTGGATCAACTGTGGGTAAAGAATTGGATATATGGGATTGTATGATATTATTTTATTTTTTTTGTGGTTGAACTGGATAGACTTGTGTCTTTTTTCAACCTAACTAACTATGTAACTATGTAACTATGTCTCCTCCCCAGTCAGTACTATCCACCCACAGTTAGAAAAACTAACTAGGGAACACATTTAACCCCTTGATCATTCGCTAGTGTTAACCCCTTCTCTGCCAGTGACATTGACACAGTAATCAGTGCATTTTTATAGCACTGATCGCTGTATAAATGTCAATGGTCCCAAAAATGTGTCAAAAGTGTCCGATCTGTCCGCTGCAATGTCGCAGTACCGCTAAAAATTGCAGGTAATTGCCATTACTTGTAAAAAAATATATAACATTAAACATGCCATAAAAATAATTGTAGACACTATACATTTTTCGCAAACCAATCAATACATGCTTATTGCGATTTGTGTACCAAAAATATATAGAAGAATATATATTGGCCTAAACTGAGGAAGAGTTGTCGCTCTTTTTTTGCTAATAGCACAAAAAATAAAACAATAGAGGTGATCAAATACCACCACCAAAAGAAAACTCTATTTGTGGAAAAAAAGACATCAATTTTGTTTGGGTACAGCACTGCACGACCGCGCAATTGTCAGTTAAAGCGACGCAGCACCGTATCTCAAAAAATGGCCTGGTCATTAAGCAGCCAAATCTTCCGGTCTGTAAGTGGCAAAAAAAGATGATGCACAAATAAAACATTTATTCATAACAGAATGAATCAACACTGTATTACCTTGAAAAGACACATTAACTGTCCAAGTTTTACCTCTGTACTACAAATGTTCGATATGAGCCCCATTGGGGACACGGCAGATGTTTGCCGTTTACCATTGTTGTCACTCTGGCTATGTTTTTGGACATTATTACAGAATTGCTTATGCCACAGATGGAAGAAGATTTTCCAACCAATCTTTCAGTAAAATGGCACAGCTCCTCACTTCCCCTTGGATGTCCATCAATATCTCAATTATACCGAACCAGAACGTTATATCGGCAATGCAGGAAAGAATGATTCACCAATGTCGCTCTGGCCTAGCACCCTGTGACTTCTTATTGTGGGGTACTTAGAGGACATGGTGTATGTCCCCCCATGCCATAGGACCTGAACGGCCAGAGAAGATGCATCACAGAAGCAGTGGAGTCAATATCCAAGGACAATCTGGCATGAGATTGGACAGAATTTAAATATCACCTTGACATTTGCCAAGTTACTAACAGGGATCACATTAACCAATTGCCTACTGGGCACTTAAACCCCCTTCCTGCCAAGGCCAATTTTTAACTTTCAGCGCTGTCGCACTTGGAATGACAATTGCACAGTCATGCAACACTGTACCCAAATTAAATTGTTATATTTATTTTGGTGGAATTTAATCACTGTTGTTTTTTTTATTTTTTTTGCTAAAAAAAATGAAAAAAGACTGAAAGTTTGAAAAAAAAATAGTTTCATAGTTTGTTATAAAACTTTGAAAGCAGGTAATTTTTCTCTTTCATTGATGTGCTCTGATGGGCACTGATAGGCTGCACTGATGGGCACTGATAGGCTGCACTGATAGGCACTGATAAAGCGACACTGATGGGCACTGATGAGGCGACAATGATGGGCCCTGATGAGGTGGCACTGATGGTTGGCACTGATGGATGGCACTGAAGGTGGCACTGATAGGTGGTACTGATGGGCACTGATAGGTGGCACTGATGGGCACTGGTAGGCACTAGTGATAGGTGGCACTGAGAATGAGGCACTGATGGCCATTGATTTGCAGCACTGCTGGGCATTGATAGGTGTCACTGGTGGGCAAAGGTAAGTGGCACTGTGGGCATTAGTAGGTGGCACTGGTGGGCACTGTCAGGTGGCACTGGTGGGCACAGACAAGGCAGCATTGGCTTTCTGTGTGAGCTACCAATGTCCTCTGACAGAAGTCGGTGATCGGCTTTTCTTTTTCCTCAGCTGTCAATCTGAGGGGAAAAAAAATGTGATTACCGATAGTGATGGACGAACTTCCGACGGGACGTTTCGCAAACGCGATCCGCGAACGTGCCCAAATGTTCGTGAACCGCAGGTTCGCAGCGGGCCCCTTTGACTTTAATGGCAGGCAAACCTTAAAAACCTCCAGGTCATATTTTCAGCCACAAAATACTTACTAGCTGTGCACACATAGTCCCACAACATGGACACTGACATACCAGAAGTATTAAGTGAATCTGGGATCGACAACGACAAGCATTCTTTTTTTATCTGTGAAATTTTGTCAATTGAAGGCCATGGAGGAGAGGCAAGGTCAGGCCAGGCTATGAAGGGGGTGCAGGAGATGATCAGTGCCACAGTCAGGGCAGCGCAGTCCTGTGCCAGTGTCCCAGTGTGCCAATCTGTGCTTGAGCCCCTGACCCCTCCCTCTGCCCGGCCCTTACCCCCACCTATGCAGGGCTCCACTGCGGTGGTCCGGAGGTGCCAGTCCAGTGCTGATCCTCAGCCATGGTGCTGGCACTGCCTGCTGATTGGTTTCTCCGCTGCTATCTCCCTCACTAACACCAGCATGGAGATAGAACACTGACACCAGCATGGAGATAGAACACTGACACCAGCATGGAGATAGAACACTGACACCAGCATTGAGATAGAACACTGACACCAGCACCGAGATAGAACACTGAAACCGGCACCGCAATAGAGAGCACTGACACCAGCATCGAGATAGCGAGCACTGACACCAGCACTGACACCAGCAAGTCGCTGCAGGACCCAAAAATATGACACCGCTCAACCTCTTCAAACAGGAGGTTACAGGCATATAGTACGGTGTGCTTTTTTTCTACAAGTGAGCCAAAGGTAGAAAAAAGGTCCGTGTGCTAGATCAGTGGTCACCAACCCTGTCCTCAGGGCCCACTAACAGGCCAGGTTTGCAAGATAACTGAAATACATCACAGGTCATATAATTTGCTGTTCAGTGATTGCAGTATTCTAGTCTGCATCTCCCCAAGGTGATAAATAAAACCTGGCCTGTTAGTGGGCCCTGAGAACAGGGTTGATGACCACTGTGCTAGATTATATAAATCGTTTATAGAGTTATGCATATACATGGTCTACTGGTCACATGTGTTGAATTCCTCCGAGATCCATGCCTCATTCATTTTTATAAATGTGAGGTAGTCCACACTGTCGTGAGCTAGGCGAGTGCGCTTATCGGTCACGATCCCCCCTGCTGCACTGAACGTCCTTTCAGACAGGGCACTGGACGAGGGGCAAGCCAACAGTTCCATTGCGAATTGTGCAAGCTCTGGCCAGAGGTCAAGCCTGCCCACCCAGTAGTCCAGGGGTTCATCACTTCTCAGAGCGTCCACATCGCCCGTTAACCCGATGTAGTCGGACATCTGTCGGTCTAGGCGTTCCCTGATGCTGGATCCGGGTGACACCTGTCGATGGGTCGGCTGAAAGAATGATCTCATATCAGAAGTGACCAACACATCTTCAAACCGCCCTCTTCTTGCAGGCGCTGTTGAATTGGTACCCGCAACTCTTTCTCTGGGAGTGGAAATTCCTCTGCCAGCGCACGCAAAAGCAGAATGCAGCATTTCTCTAAGCAAGGCCTGGAAGTGCTCCATTCTGACAGGCCTCTGTGATGGTGGTAACATTTCCGCCATTTTGTGTTTGTACCGGGGGTCTAAGTACGTTGCCACCCAGTACTGGTCCTTGACCTTTATGCTTTTAATACGGGGTCCCTGTTCAAACACTGGAGCATGAAGGCCCCCATTTGCACTAAACTGGAAGCGGTGTGGTGGCCTGGCTCCTGCTCATCATCCAGGATAATGTCATCCTCCTAGTTCTCCTCCCCCCATCCATGGACAACAACAGGGATCCCAGAAAGGTTTAAAGCATGCTCTTCTTGCTCCTCCTCATCTGCCCCGGCACCATCCTCCTCTGACTCCTCTTCAGACTCCTGTTGTTAACTTGTCTCAGATAGAGTAGCCCCCCCCCCCCTGGGAATTCATCCAGCATTGCAACTTCTTCCTGCTTCTGCTCCTCGACGGCTTGATCAATGGGACGACACAATGCACGCTCCATAAAGAAGGCGCAAGGTACGATGTCACTGATGGCGCCATGGCTGTGACTGAACAGTTTGGTGATCTCATCAAATGGCCGCAGAAGTCTGCATGAGCAGCCACTGGCGCGGTAAAAAAAAACAAGCTCCCAGAACCTGTTCTGCCGCAGAGTTCGTACAGGTATTCGTTAGGGATGAGCCCGGTGTTCGATTCAAACCCATGTTCGAATCGAACATCGGCCGTTTGTCCGTTCGTCAAAACCAGAACTTTGTGGGCCGTTCGCATCAAATTCGTATGATACGAACGGCACACAATACACTGTGCCATTCGCAGTGCATTGCTGGCTGATGATTGGCCAAGCATGCACTGTGACCCAGCATGCTTGGCCAATCACAGCGCCGGCAGCGAGGAGAGACATTATTGGCAACAGGCAGGATGCCTATGGCCAATTATAGCTCAGGGGGGTTTAGTACACGCCCCACACTATATAAGGCCACCAGTGCGGCGGCCTTGTGTAGTGTTGTACGGCGTTCATAGAGAGAAGGATAGGCAGGGACAGGGTCAGCTGTGCTTTATACTTCTTTAGATAGCGCTGTTGCAGTGAGTGTAGTGTTCAGGGAGAGAGCAGGATAGGCAGGGACAGTGTCAGCTTTGCTTTGCTTCCTAACCTAGCACTGTTACAGTGGGTGTAGTGTGCCTCCTGCACACTGCACAGCATACACCTGAATCTACCCCCTCATTGCTGGTGTTGTGTAGTTGATTTGTGCAACACAGGCATCTGCCTAATATTCAGTCAGTGTAGTGTGCCTCCTGCACTGCATACACCTGAATTTAAATAGCACTGATTGCTGTATAAATGACAATGGTCCCAAAAATGTGTCAAAAATGTCCGATGTGTCCGCCATAATGTCGCAGTCACAATAAAAATCGCTGATCGGCGCCATTATTAGTAAAAAAAATATATTAATAAAAATGCTATAAAACTATCCCCTATTTTGTAAACGCTATAACTTTTGCGCAAACCAATCAATAATCACTAATTGCTATTTTTTTTTTTTTACCAAAAATATGTAGAAGAATACGTATCGGCCTAAACTGAGGAAAAAAAATGTTTTTTTATATATTTTCTGGGGATATTTATTATAGCAAAAAGTAAAAAATATAGAATTTTTTTCAAAATTGTCGCTCTATTTTTGTTTATAGCTCAAAAAATAAAAACCGCAGAGGTGATCAAATACCACCAAAAGAAATCTCTATTTGTGGGAAAAAAAAGGACGCCAATTTTGTTTGGAAAACCATGTTGCATGACCGCGCAATTGTCAGTTAAAGCGACGCAGTGTCTAATCGCAAAAAGGGGCCTGGTGCTTTGGCTGCAAATTGGTCCTGGGCTTAAGTGGTTAAATGGCTTTTTTCCTTTACAAATGTCATTTTGTGCAGGGACAGTTCTAAACATGGGAAACACATGCCACTTCACAGGCATACTTTAGACACCCCCCAGGTACGATATTTAAATGAATATTTCACTTTTTTTTTCACTTTATGCATCATTAAAATGAGTGCTCCAGAAAAAACTTCAGTTTTTAAAACTTCTTTTTGCATTGATACATGTCCCCTGGGGCAGGACCCAGGTCCCCAAACCCTTTTTAGGACAATAACATGCATATTGGCCATTATAAATAGCACTTTAGATTGTGAACGTTTGCGTCCATTGTAATTATTAGGGTTCTAACGTACGTGGAAACTTTTGGTCCTTTCGCAGGTTCTGGTGCGAACCGAACCCGGGGGTGTTCGGCTCATCCCTAGTAGTCGTTAACTGCTTGTTTCTGCTGGAGCAGCCTATCAAGCATTTAGAAGGTTGAGTTCCATCGTGTCCGGCAATCACAAATAAAACGTCTGACCGGCAGATTGCGTCGCCGCTGAATGTCAGCAAGGCGAGCCATGGCCATGTAAGATCTTCTGAAATTGGCCGAGATGTTCCTTGCCTGCCGCAAGATGTCCTGGACCCCAGGGTATTTGACAACGAATCACTGCATGACCAAGTTTAAGATGTGTGCCATGCATGGCACATGTGTAATTTTGCCCTGTTTCAACATGCTAAGCAGATTGGCACCGTTGTTGCACACCACTTTACCAACTGTCAAATTGAGCGGTGTTAGCCACTGATCTGCCTGTGAACGCAAAGCTGAAAGGAGTGCAGGGGCAGTGTTGCTCTTGGCTTCCAGGCACAACAGGCGCAGCACAGCATGGCAACGTCTCACCTGACATGTCCAATAGGTTCTGGGGATCTTGGGCGGCGCATCGGAAGAGACGCTAGCAGCGGAAAAGGAGGAGTCAGCCGAGGAGGAGAGGGAGGATGGAGTAGGAGGAGGAGAAGAAGAGGCAGGCCTGCATGCAATCCGTGGCGGTAAAACCAAATCTACACGGGTGCCACGGGTTACATGCTTGACGGCCGTCAGAAGGTTCACCCAGTGGGCAGTAAAAGTTATATACCTTCCCTGCCCGTGTTTACTAGACCACATGTCTTTGGTCAGATGTATCATGGCACCGACACTGTGTGCCAGAGATACATTCACTTGCCGCTGAACATGGCCATATAGCTCTGGGATTCCCTTCTGTGAGAAATACTTCCTTCCTGGGACCTACCATTGTGGTGTTCCAATGGCCACAAATTTTCGAAAGGCCTCTGAGTCCACCAGTTTATATGGCAGTAGTTGGCGGGCTATCAGTTCTGACAAGCCAGAGGTCAACCGTTGGGCAAGAGGGTTATCCAAGGTCATAATTTTTTTACGCTCGAACGTTTGGCCCACGGAAGCCTGCCTTTTTCCAGAAAAATGTGAGGACGGCATGATGGAAGGTGGAGTGGAGGACAATTCTGAGGAGAGAGGAGAAGTAGAAGAGGCTGGACATTGAGAGCCTAGAGTGTGGCTTTGTGGGTTCTGACGGCGTTGCTCCCACTGGGCTCGGTGATGGCAGCTCATGTGCCTTCTTAAGGCGGTCGTCCCTAGGTGAGTGTTGGGCTTACCGCGACTTATGCGTTGCATGTAAAGGCTGCAGATGGCAACACTATTGTCAGCAGCAGACACGTTAAAAAAAGCCCACACTGGGGAGCCATGTGTCGGCGTCCTGGGAGCGCCAGATGTGACTGTACATGGTTGATGCCTCGCTCTTGATACATTAGCAGTCTGGTTTAACCCTCTTGTGCAATGTAAGTTTCGCCTGCTTCTCCTCCCTATCTGCTGGTCCATCTGTCCCTCTGAACTCCCCTCCTCTTCCTCTCTTGTGGGCACCCACGTGACGTCCCTAGACACGTCATCATCGACGTCACCTTCCCCACCACTATAATTAGAGATATTGGAGTAAGCAGCAACAGCGGGGACCAACCTCCTTGGACCGATCTGGGTACTGTCGTCAGACTGCTGAGTGGCGGTTGTTGCTACCTCCTCTTCCTGATCCAATGCCAAGAATGGCTGTGCATCGGAAATGTCTTGTGATGATGGATCGGAAAATAATTCCTGTGACTCAAGCGGAGGGTATACGGTGGTGGTGGTGTTGGTGGTAGTGTCTTTGGGGGTGCACACAGCAGAGAGTGAAGAGGGTGCAGATCGAGAGGATGAGGAGGGTGCAGAAGAGTAAGGCTGAGTGAGCTACTCAACCAAGTCTGGTACGTCCTTTGACGTAATCAAACGCACCTTCTGGAACTTCCCACTTTAGCTCAAGCCTGGTGCTCCTGCCCTACCCCTACGACCCCTGCGGAAGGGCCTGCCTCTTCCTCTGCCTGTCATTTTTTAAATGACCCTGTGACAAAAGTCTATAGAGAAGTGCAGTATATGTGGAAGAAGTTATATAACACCCTGCTTCAATCTGTTGTTTGGGGGGCCACTGGTCTATCACACCAGTTATAATACGTTTTTCTAATTGCGTTTGTTACTCTTTGTAGTATCGCTGCAGAACCGCTCAGCAGTCACAATGCTGCACAGTAGAAATGCACTATACTATGCTTTCTATATTTGAAAGTATTTTATACATGTATTACACCCCTATATGCTGCACACCAAATAGTACACCTATACCAGTCCTTAAAATTACTTTTGTGGACCTAATAGTAGCTACCTAGTGAATTACAGACTGTCCCTACACCAAACAGCAAACTGTCCCTACACTGAGAAAAGACAGCTGCAGAATCTGTCAGCACTGCAGTGAACTATAATATGCTTTTTATATTTGAAAGTATAGTGTATTACACCACCATATACTGTACACCTATACCAGTCCTTAAAAGGACTTTTGTGGACCTAATAGTAGCTAGCTAGTGTATTACAGACTATCCCTGCTCCAAACGCCAACCTTTCCCTACACTGAGAAATGACAGCTGCACAATCGCTGAGCACTGCACTATAATATGCTTTCTATATTTGAAAGAAAGTATATTATCAGTGTATTACACCACCATATACTGTACACCTATACCAGTTCTTAAAAGGACTTTTGTGGACCTAATAGCTAGTAATTAGATTACAGTCTTTCCCTGCTCCAAACGCCAACCTTTCCCTACACTAACAAAAGACAGAATGTAAAATGGCCGCCAGATTAGGTCTATTTATAAGGTAGGGGGTATGTCCATGTGCTGAAATGTCTCAATTGGCTGTCCTGTACCCCATGATGGATGTGTCATGGGTTAAAGTTCTTCACAATGTAAACGAATGTGGCCACCGTGCACAGTGCCATAAGTCCGCCGGTTTGGCGAATCGCGTACACGCAAAGTTCACCGCGAACCGACAGCCGGGGCGAACCGCAAGGCCATCTCTAATTACCGATCTTCTGTTTACATCACATGGTCATCTGTCATTGGCTGACAGCTGATCACATAGTAAGGGACAGGGATCGGCCCCTTACTCTGATCTGTGATTAGCAGAGTCTCATAGATTCAGTGATCACTGAGCGCTCTGCACGCACCCCGCAGGGACGTGCTGACAGCGCATACTCTGGAGGACATCTATTGATGGCCTCTCAGCAATTAAGGCCCACGATGTAGCTGCCATCCGGCTATAGCGTGGGCAGGAGGTGGTTAAACATTTGTCGTGCAGAGGTAAAACAGTTACTGTATCTTTTCATGTTAACCGCTTGCCGACCGGCGCACGACGATGTACGTCGACAGAATGGCACGGACAGGCATAGGGGCGTACAGGTACGTCCCCTTTAAGATGCCATCGGTCGGGACCCCCGTGAGGCCGGTTGCGGGTCCCGCGGACTCGATCGCTGCAGGGATACCCGCGATCGTTTCACGGGAAGGCTGAACGGGGAGATGCGGAAATAAACAGCATCTCCCCATTCTGCCTAACAACTAGTGATGCCGATCTCTGGTCCCTGTGATTGGAGCAAAGATCAGCATTCACTAGCTGACAGCCACACCCCCCCACAGTTAGAAACACGCCTCTAGGAACATGTAACCCCTACACTGCCACCTAGTGGTTAACCCCTTCACTGCCAGTGTCATTTACACAGGAATCAATGCATTTAAATAGCATTGATTGCTGTATAAATGACAATGGTCCCAAAAATGTCCGATGTGTCCGCCATAATGTCACAGTCACAATAAAAATTGCTGATCGCCACCATTACTAGTAAAATAAAAAATGATTAATAAAAATGCTATAAAACTATCCCCTATATTGTAAACGCTATAACTTCTGCGCAAACCAATCAATAATCGCTTATTTTATTTTACCAAAAATATGTACGTATCGGCCTAAACTGAGGAAAAAATATTTTTTTTTTTATATATTTTTGGGGGATATTTATTATAGCAAAAAGTAAAAAATAATGCATTTTTTTCAAAATTGTCGCTCTTTTTTGTTTTTAGCGCAAAAAATAAAAACCGCAGGGGTGATCAAATACCACCAAAAGAAAGCTCTATTTGTGGGGAAAAAAGGACGTCAATTTTGTTTGGGAGCCACGTCGCACGACCGCGCAATTGTCAGTTAAAGCGGCGCAGTGCCGATTCTCAAAAAGGGGCCTGGTCCTTTGGCTGCAAATTGGTCCGGTCTGAAAGTGGTTAATGCAGTTGTGTTACGTTCATTCCATGATGAATAAATCAGCTTTACTTTTGCACCATCCTTTTTTAATCACACTGTATGTTAGTCAACATGTTAAGTGGAAATGCTACAAAATGTATTCCTTATAATTTCAGATTTAGGCTAGTTTCGCATTTGTTCCTCTTCCATTTCATGCATTTTTTGTGCATAGATAATTCAAGTTTTATGCATTTTTATGTTTTTTCAGGGGTTCCAATTAAATTCTTTGGGGCCAAAAATGCACCAAAAAAAGGACCTGTACTTCTTTACTTTTTTTCCAAGATGCACAGAAGATAAAAATACAGGTGTAAAGGGGCCCCTTTAAAAATAATGTTAATCCTTTAGTCATGCATTGTCTTATGGGACTTATTTATGGGCATTTTTAAATATTCCAATCCCTGTGACTCAGATTTTCACTTTAGTTAGTAACCAGTTTACCTCCGGAAGATTTACCTCCTTCATGACCAGCACTGTATTACTTTAACAGACAATTGCACAGTCATGCAGCGCTGTACCCAAATAAAATGAATGTAATTTGTTTCCCCCATATATAGAGATTTTTTTGTTGGTGGCATTTGATCACCACTGCATCTTTATTTCTTTGCGCTATAAAGACAAATCACTGCAATTTTGAAAAAAAAATAAAATATATTTTTTACTTTCTGCTGTAAAACATATCCAATAAAAAAAAATACAAAAATAAAATGTCTTCAAACATTTAGGTTGATATGTATTCTGCTACATATTTTTGGTAAAAAAAATTCCCAAAAGTTATAGCTTCTAAAATCTATGGGCTATATATTGGAATTTTAATTTTTTAAATGTTTTTAATACTAGTAATGGCAGCGATCAGCGACTTATAGCTGGACTGCAATATTGCAGTGAATAATCAGACACTAACTGACACTTTTGACACGTTGTGGGAACCAGTAACACTAATCAGTGCTAATTATATGTACTGTCATTGTACTAATCACACTGGCTGGGAAGGGGGTTAAACGTCTAGGGTGATCAAAGGGTTAAATGTGTGCTTAACCACTGTTTGTGTGTATTATGTGTGCTGTTTTTACTTAGCGATGTGATTGATTGTATTCCCTGCTTTGCAGGGAAAGACAATTCATCACTTCCCCCCTGTCAGGACAGAGCTTTCCATCGTTTGCATATGCAGAGCTCCATCAAGCCTCTCTTCTAGACGACAGCAGGTGCCTGCAAATATCACTTGACCGGCAACTGCTGATCGGCTTCTGCTGTAACACATCACAGCAGAAGTGGTGCAGAATCATGTATATATACGTGATTCTGCACAACGTGGCCACCCTGTAGCAAAAACTCTTCTATGGGGCGGTCAGCAAGTAGTTAATGTGCTGTTTGTTGAAATCAATAATAGTGTTGTGGTCTTACTGAATATTGGGATGACTGGTAGATATAGGTACCTTCTGGAAGACTTAACAAAACTCATGTCAGGGTGGAGCCATGGATCCTTTGTAGTCAATAAAGGTACATTTTAGGCAACATGTAGTTTGCTTTTATTCAGCATGGCTAAACATTTAAAGGATAAGTTGACCTTGTAAAATAAATAAATACATAAATAAATAAATAACAAAATAAATGCACATCGTTTTGCAGGCAAAACAATTTTGCATTTATTCTTTTTTTTGGCTGAAAAGTACTGCACCCGTGAACAGCAGATCATGGGTGCAATGCAGGACTCCTGTAGACTGTCAGTGTAAACTGTCTACTTATACCTCATACAAGTCCGACAGTGTGTATGCCCCATCGGACTTTTTCTGTTGGCATTTCCGACGGACTTAGACGGACTTAGATATGGAGCCTGTTCTAAATTTTTCCGTTGGAAATGCCGACGGAGTTTTGCCCGATGCAAAGTCTGGCCGTGTGTACACGGCATAAGCAGTTACATACACAATGACAGGAAGAAACAAGGAACTATCTAGAGCGCTCAAGAGTTCATTGAGTACTACAAGCCGACAGCCATAAGGGCTCTCCGTATTTATAGTTCTCCCATTCACAGAACTTGTTAATGAATGACATGGTCAGGTTGGCAGAGCCACACATGGCCCCATTTTTTTAAAAATTGTGACAGCAAAATAAAGGAGAACATCCCTGGCTCACTGCCACAAGAGGTGGCAGGTCGGGAAGAGACTGAAGCAGTGTGAACATGTTTGTTTCACCCTAAAAACAAGGGGAATTTGTAAAATGTTCTCAAAGGTAAATGTATCCTTCAAACTCTCTGAGCACCATGATTTGCTTGGTTGGGCTGCTACTGGCAAATTTTCGATTAGCTTGTTTGGATAATGTGTTTATATTATACTTTACCTATCTTACAGTTAAAGAGTTTGATGCATGCTGTCTGTTTATTACCCAGGAACTGTATCTTTTTATTGCAAGCTAGCTATTATAAAATGTTATGTCTTGTAGTGTAAATAGTACAAAAGAGAGTGCATTCACAATGTGAGACTATATGGATACATTGTCTTTTATCATTATAATACTAGCAGCAAATATTGTATGCATATGGATAGGAAATATAATCATATTTAATTTAATTTTGTTTTTCAAATTTCACTGGCTGTAAACATAGACCTGATGCCACTAAACATACCTTACAAGAAAAGCCACACAAACAGTGCTATGTGCACAGCTATTTATTTCTCTATCTCCTTCTGAACTAGGAAACTAAAACCCACTTCCTGTATTAATATATATAAAATAGAAATGTGATTTTTAAATCAAGAAACACCAAATGAAATTACTTGTTAAATCTATAAAGTTAAAACAGTATTAGGCAGCCTAGAAAAACTCGAACAGATGCAATAGGTCACTTTCAAGTACATTGCTTAAAATTCTTTTTCAAGAAATAAACACCATCTGTGTACTGAGTTCAAAATTGTATTAAAGTTTATTTTCCTGCCATAATGTGTATGCAAAAGGTATAAATCACAGAAAAAAATATTTACTTGTTGGGTTGAGCAACTGATTTTAAGCTTATATATGCTGACAAATATTTTGACAATTACACTTATTTATTTTCAAAAAAACAAGAAAATGCAGTGCTGTGTGATACTGAACCTTACAAGTGCCATAAACAATGAAAACCAATATTGCTAAAAAATGTAACTATGGATATAAAATAAATATTTTTTGTGTAACAAGCAAGCGCACAGTGAAAACAATTTGGTATTCTTCCTTAATATCAAATGTCCAAAAAAAAAAAAAATAGAGAGATTTTTTCTCCCAATATACATCAATCCACAGAGACAAAGGTGCAAATTGGGGTATTATACATATTAATGTCCAAAAGGTGACTCTAGTGATGATAATTCTGATCAGAAGAGAGTGACTTCACACACATGCGAATGCGCTCACCTCCAACAGTGTGGCCGCACACTTAAGTTTGGTCCACATAAGCAGTTGAACCACTCCTGGGCTCTAAGTGAAACTGGCTCAGCAGGATCCCACAGGTAAATCCAGAGAAGTTGTCCTCAATTTAAAACAAGAAAGAGGCTGGATAGTGCATTATCGCTAGTTTAAAAATGTATTTAGAAAACATAACATCAGCGTACTCACATATTTTAGGTGCTTCCAGAGCGCACCAAACTATAAAAGCTCCTCTCCAAACAACTTCCAAACTTCTATGTGTCAGCAGCTTTTACAAACAATCATGTATACGAGCTCCTCCTCCATCCTGGCCCCTCCCCTACATGTGATGACACAGGGCTAATCACATGTCTTCCTCAGTGGGATCTGCTTGGATGGTGGAGATTACTAGAATATATACTATGCTGGCAGCCATTGAAGTGTAGCCATGATATGCGTCATTTTGTTGTAGGTGTATTCAAATGATAATCACAACCGCGGCCATATTAATGAAGCCACAAGTTGCTACCATAGGCAACATTTTATTGTGGTTCTACCCGAAAGATAAATCACATCTGCGGCCATATAAATAAAAAACACCAGTAACAAAGCGAATTACAAATAATAGGGAAAATTTCACTAAATACAGGACGGGAAGGACACACAAGCAGGAAGCCACCTGGGGAGAAATAAATAAATACAATACATATAATATATTCCCCATTCAATTACAATAAGAGCCAATTTATAATTCCTCTAATAACAAATATAATTGATTAATTAACCATTAATTGGGGTCGATTGGGGTTGATTTGGAGTTACTATATTCCCATATAGATGAGGATAATACCTTACTACCCTTTGACACACTCAGACATAAATACAGTCTTGACAATAAATTATTTTTTAAATATCTTTTACTAAGACATGCCATTTGGGCACACTTTGAGTCATTGACCATTGAGCGCATGGAATCATCTATTGAGGACCTCTTATAGTTTCCGGAGATTGCCAAGTTGGTTACAACCTTTAATGGCCGCCTCCAGTTGGTAGGGGCAGATTCTTTACAGAACTCTCATCGCAAATGGCTGCTGTCAATGCCTGAGCTTTCTGAAGAGGACTGGGAAAAGGCAACCAAGATATGTTTTCAGAATATAATCAGCACTGCTGACCTACTGATCCAATTTAAGTTCATACATCACCTGCATTACACACCAGCCAGGCTGGTTTGGATGGGATTGGGTCGGGATATTGCATGTGCTAGATGTGATATGATTGCTGCTGATTTTTTTCATGTTTTGGAGCTGTTCTGGACTCTCGACCTTTTGGAAGGATCCATTTGCTTTTTTGACCACAAGCTTCATTTACCAATACCTCATACCCCAGAGGTTGGACTCTTAGGAATTCTTAATGATCATGTTCCTCGTACGCACGCCAAGACTTTGTTACGTATACTGTTATTTTATGCACGTAAAACCATCTTATTGCATTGGAAGGATGTGGGCCCTTTTCTGGCCCACACCTTCTTTCGTCACGTTCATGGGGTTCTCCTCAAATTGAAATTGATATATAAAAGTAGGGCATGCCCTAAGAAGTTCACCAAAATTTGGCAACCATGGCTGGATGTCTCGGAGGATTTCTGGGCGGTTGTCCTTTCCTCACAATTCACTCAGTGAGTCTTCCACTAATTTAACTCAGGAACATTGATCTGAAGGTTGCCTACACAATAACCAAGGATTATTCTGTGTGGAATTTTCTGCTACATAGGGGGACCTTGAAAATCTGCTGTTGATATGGGGTCGTATGTGGTGTGGGTTTGAATGTGTGTATCTATGAATGCTCTTCCTGCAGGGGTCTTTCTGTTCCTTCACGGACTACCACCTCAGTGTACACTAATTAGTACATGACTTGATATAGTCATAAGCACCTTACATGCCTGTAATGTAAGTCCATCTCTGTTGTATTTTTTGTTGTAAAACTAAAAAAAAAAACTTTCAAAAAAAAGAAAGAAAGTCAACACCTGTGGAAGGTGAGGATCTACCTTTGGAATATAGTTGCCTACAGTAATTCTCCAGGACAAGGCTAATGTCCTCAGGGGTTGTGGAGAGTGAGAAGTTTTTGAATTAAAGTGATTTAAATGATCACCTTGTAAAACAACACATTTGGTTTAAAATAGAAATGAAAGGTAAACCATTTTTGTATAGATATAAAAATACATTATAAATACCTTTTTTTTAATAAGTGATCACATTCCCTCTATTCCCAGCTGCATTAGAGCTGGGGGAAGGAGAACCATCAACACGCTGAGCTTCCCAGTAAATAGCTGACAAGTCTGATCATTGGAGGAGAGCAGGCAGAGTTCCCAGCATAGCTAGAGAACTGGCTACTATGTGTTCTCCTGCTTAGTGTGGTCAGTTTTTAATAGGAAAGCAGAGAGACTTGCAGGAACACCAGTGATTTCACATAAAGGAAGCATACAAAGAGAACAGGAGACTTTCTTATACAACAACATGGTACCTGCTGTATAGATACACACATTCAAACCCACACCACATACGACCCCATATCAACAGCAGATTTTCAAGGTCCCCCTATGTAGCAGAAAATTCCACACAGAATAATCCTTGGTTATTGTGTAGGCAACCTTCAGATCAATGTTCCTGAGTTAAATTAGTGGAAGACTCACTGAGTGAATTGTGAGGAAAGGACAACCGCCCAGAAATCCTCCGAGACATCCAGCCATGGTTGCCAAATTTTGGTGAACTTCTTAGGGCATGCCCTACTTTTATATATCAATTTCAATTTGAGGAGAACCCCATGAACGTGACGAAAGAAGGTGTGGGCCAGAAAAGGGCCCACATCCTTCCAATGCAATAAGATGGTTTTACGTGCATAAAATAACAGTATACGTAACAAAGTCTTGGCGTGCGTACGAGGAACATGATCATTAAGAATTCCTAAGAGTCCAACCTCTGGGGTATGAGGTATTGGTAAATGCACTTATCAGGAATTTTAAGTTTTAGGGTAACAAATGCTCTATGGTTCTCTGGCCATTCTGACTAGCATTTTTCTCTTTTGTTGCCAAATTCATAAAACTGTAAGTACCTATAGGAGGTTTTAATTTGTTTATGTATTTCCAACCCCATATCAAGTTGTTTTTTGGCTTTTTGCCAAGCAAACTTATGTGGGGGAGAAGGGTTGATGTTTAGTTGGCATTGTGCCTGTTATAGAGCCACACAGGCCTCTAAATATTGTGACCCTACTTTTTTTTTATATGTGGTTTTGAAAGATATGATTCTGCCTGGAGAAAGACTTTGCCTGTTTCCCAAAAAAAGGTGGGGCTTGATATGTGTTGGTCATTAGTAGTAATGAATTTGGCCCACACTTCCTTAATCATGAATTTAAATTCACTTCTGGTGGTGAGGTAATGAGTAAAATGCCAGTGAATTGTTTCCCATCCTTGTGTATCTTTGTGAAAATCTTGTAGTCTGACTTAAGAAGAACTATAGGCTTATAGCTATCTGGAAGGGAAGGATTCTTTCCAGGCTTTGGTATGACAGAAATATAAGAGTGCATAAAAGGGGGGAGCGGGGAGTTTCATTGGAGTAGGGACTTGTACAGGTCCAGCATGTGGGCGGCTAATGTCGGAAGAATGGTCTTGTAATAAGTATAATTAAGCCCGTCAGGACCTGGATACTTATGAAAATGTAGTTCTTTAACCACTTGTGAGAGCTCTTCTAGGGAGGTAGCTGCATTAAGCAACAATATATTAGAGGATGGTATAGCAGGGAAACCTCCAATTGAGTAAATAAAAATAGAGATAAGGGGTACCATCATCCAAATAACAATGATAGATAATGAAGTGCAAGAAGACAATTCCACAAAATGGTTCTCCAAAGCAGGAAAGGGGAACAGGAAAAAAAAAATTGATTATCTCGGTACCCTGAACAGATTAAACACTCACATGAAATTCAAAACTCCTACATTCCACCATGGAGTGTATTTGAATACCAGTGTAATGTCAAATCTGTACATTTTTTTTATAGTCACAATTACTGTATCTGGATACTTGATTATATTTTAACTATGTATCAATAAAATTCTTATGTTTTATCTGATGTTTAGGCTGTTTAGGGTATCAAGATAGTCAATTTTTTTTGGTGAGGCTTTGGAGACACCTTTTGGGGAATTGTCTCCTTGCACTTCATTATCTATATTCAAAGATGTTAATTTAGGCAAATTAGGAGTCTCAAAAAACTCATCAAACTTCTCCTGTTGAGAATGAAAGTGATTGGCGGGTGTCAGACAGTTATATCATTTATGATAGAACTTCCCAAAGACCTTGGCCATAGTACGGGGGCAGTAGGTTGGGGAGCCGTTTTACTGTATAATACGATCAAGGGAGGAGTGAAAGGGCCGAGGCCTGAGTTTGTTTACCAGCATAGTATGAGGTTTGTTAGAAATTTTTTAAAATTTATGCTTAGCCTACATTAAAGATTTTTAAATTCTATTCATGTATAAGGATTTAAGTTGATTACAGAGGGACGTGACCATGTGGAGGCAGGCCATAATGGGAGAGCAAGAAGTAACCCCTCCAGAGGCTTGCAATTTGTTAAGTAGGGTAGCTTTTTGGCAGGTAGCCTCCCTCTTTAGACGAGAGCCCTCAGAGATGCACAATCCCTGAAAAAAGGCCTTATGTAGCACTCATAACGCAGAAAGCCCCTGCACAGAACCCACGTTTAAGTTAAAAAAATTCAGCCAACTCCTTATTACATTTTTTCTTAATAGTAGGTGATTGGAGAAGGGATTCATTGATGCGCCAGTGACAAGTTTTAGGGGAGGAAGCTGACAGAGCGATATTGAGGGTGATGGGTATTTTCAGAGGCTACTGTATGAGCAATTAAAGGGGTGGTGATAAAAAAGTGATCCAATCTTTGTGAAATTTTGTGAGGGACAGAGTAGTAAGAGAATTGTCTATGAGTGGGATGCTTAAAAATCTAATAGTCAAATAAATGTTTGCCACTAATACATTCATGAAAAGAAGCAGCCTGGGACAATATCTTTTGTGAAGGGGTATTGTTAAAAAGCGTCTGTCCATCTCTATGTGGCAAATAATCATATTAAAGTCTCCAACCACAACTATATTAGGGTGAGGGAAATGGTTGGTGATTCTAAAAACCTCTTCAAGAAAATTAATTTGTCCTGAATTCATACACATAAATAAGAGTGAAGGCAGAGGACATATAGTCACAGCTCAGGGCAATGTAGTGACCATGGGGGTCAATGTATCAGTCCTTGACCCATAAAGGACAGGATTTATGGATAAGAATTGCTATTTCTGCCTTCTCAGATGAATCTGAGGAGATGTATGAAGTAGGGAAATGTTTGGAAGCAAATTTGAATGAACCCCCAGTACAGAAGTGGGTCTCCTGAACTAGGATTATATCTGCCCCAGAAGATTTAAATTCCTTCAAAGCTAACCACCTCTTATTGATGGAATTCAAACCCTTTACATCAGGGGTCTCAAACTAGCGGCCCTCCAGCTGTTGCGAAACTACAAGTCCCATCGTGCCTCTGCCTGTGGGAGTCATGCTTGTAACTGTCAGCCTTGCAAAGCCTCATGGGACTTGTAGTTTCGCAACAGCTGGAGGGCCGCCAGTTTGAGACCCCTGCTTTACATTATATGATGCAATTTGTAAAGCCATGGTAACATAACAAGGAAAGAAAGCCAGCGTATGCACGTGAAGAAGGGGTAACAATTAGTGTATGAGAGAAGTCCCCAATAAATAAGATCATACTAAAAAAAAAAAACAGAAGGGCATTAGAACCCGTAGCCAGAAAAACCAAGGGCAACAGATCTGGAGGGGAAGGCAACAAAATAAAGCACTTAGGGCTCATCTGGGGTTGCTTGGAGGGATGCACTCATAGGGGAGTGGAGGACATCCTAATCATGCTTTTGCTTAGCAAGGGCCCAGATCCTAATTGGTGCAGCAAGAGATGAACATGAAGGAGGCTGTGGAAGGAACAGGTCATCTTCCAGAAGTGGTCGGAGGCCTAGACTCTGAATGAAAGCATCACCTTCTTGTAGATCCCGTAGACTGTGCTGAACACCCTTCCAGTGACAATTAGGCAAAAAGGAAATCCCCAGTAATAGGGAGCCCGGTGAAGCTGTGTGAGGTGATTGAATAGAGCTGTCGACGTTTAGCCAAGGTGATCAGGCTGAGATCACTGAAGATTTGTAGCTTGTCACCTTTATAGGCAATCTGAGATTTATTCCGGGTAGCAAGGGCAAGTGCTTCCTTACTGTAATAATAATGAAACAGTGAGGATGACATCTCTGGGTCGAGCTTCTGCAGGTGGTTTGGGGCCCAGTGATCTATGCGCCGATTGAGGCACAAGTCTATGTCCGCTATAGTGGGGGCAAGGGTATTAAAAAGGCCTAAGAGATATGGGTTCAGGTTGTTGCTCACAGATTCAGATACACCACAGATACAGATACAGATACACCACGAATGCGCAGATTCTGGTGTCTTTCTCTGTTCTCAAGGTCTAAGGTCTAAAAAACAGCATTTTTGCTTGTACGCGATTGGATGTTAAAATCAGCAGAGCTTCCCCTCATTTCAGATCTTCCCCACTTGTAGTGCAAAGTGGATTTCCCTTTAGTAAATCAAACCCATTGTGCTTTAAAGTAGAATTTTCCTCTTATAAGGCTTGGACATACTGCACCAGATCATCACATTTTTTTTCCAGAGCATCTGTGCATTCACCAATCTGTTCTATCTACCCATGAAGTTCTTGTGAGAGCTTCCCTACTTCCAGGGCAATGTTGTGGGTTAGTTGGTGGAAGAGAAGCTGCAGCTTCTTATCCAGCCGCTCTGGGGTAAGGATCATCTGGGGGGGGTCATGGAGGGCGCTGTGTAGCTTGCATTGTTGTCCCAGTGCCCGAGAGGGGGTCAGTGGGTGAGTGTGGGCCCGATGGAGAAATTGAGGCTGGGTATTGTGGCCTACACAGGAAGTGCTCCATGACCATCTGGTTCCGTTGCTCTGGAGGAGGTGGGGGTGTTGTTTTTACCATGGGATGCCCAAGAGCATCCTATAGGTATTAAGCTTACCCCTGTTGTAGTAGGAACGATGAGAAGCTGTGCGGGGGTCACAAAAAGCTGGCAGGGACTAGGAGTCCACCATCATCAAAAGCCACACATGTGCCAATTTTTTTATGTTAGTTTTTGTATATACAGTATATTTTTTCAAACCTAGGTTTAAATATTCTACACCAATATTTTATTTTTGCTTTTGTGTGTGTGTGTGTAATATCATTTTTCTATAGTGTTTGTGTGTTTCTGTTGAAATAAAAATGCTAATTGTATAAACAAACATACCCTGTTTCTTTCTCTATTGCACATTATTCCCCCTTCCAGTGTGGTAAAATAGCACCAGAATAAGAAGTAAGGCAAAGTCTCCCTAATAGAGTTCTGGAATGCATTTCAACTAGGAGTGGAAAATGAGACAACTAACAACAATTATTTCTAATAAGGCATTGGAAAGTTTCCCTAACTTCCTGCCTGGTGAAAAGTGTGCCATCAGAACAGGAAGTGAGGGGGAATCTCACTAATGTACAGCAGTCAAAAATTAAAGCGGTTATATGCTTTAGTCACTACACCTAAAACATTGGATTTAGAAACACACTTTAACTGCTTCCATACTGGGCCAATTCCGGCATTCCCCTTCTACATGTAAAAATCATATTTTTTTTGCTAGAAAATTACTCAGAACTAGGGATGGGCCCGGTGTTCAATTCGAACCCATGTTCGAATCGAACATCGGGCGCTCGCCCGCTCGGCGAGCCCAGAACTAATTGGGCCGCTCGCATCAAATTCGTGTGATGCGAGCGGCCCGCAATGCATTGCGCTAGTCGCAGTGCAATGCTGGCTGATGATTGGCCAAGCATGAACTGTGACCCCGCATGCTTGGCCAATCACAGCGCCGGCAGCAAGGAGAGCCATAATTGGCTACAGGCAGGACTCGCATATTATGTTTCAGTCACAGTGTCAGCGTGTCAGTGTGTTGCTGACTGCTGACAAGATATGCTCTATTTCTGGGGATTTGTGTGTGCGTGCTGTTAGAACAGCATTGCAGTATCACATCTGGGGGGTGTCTATAGGTGGCCTGTGAAGGGGGGCAGGTTTCCTGTGCTTAGAACTTTCCCTGCAAAAAGTGTCATTTTTGCAGGAAAAAAGCTATTTAAAAGCACTCGCGGCTAATGAATTGATGGCTCCTGTAACACAGAGAACTGTCATTCATTAATAAAAAACAAAAAAAAAGCGTGGGGGTCCCCCCAAATTCAATAACCAGGCCCTTCAGGTCTGGGATGGATATTAAGGGGAATCCCAGCCAAAAAATAAAAAATAAATGGCGTAGGGTCCCCCTCAAAATCCATACCAGACCCTTGAGGTCTGGGATGGATTTTAAGGGGAACCCTAGCCCAAAAAAATGGCGTGGGGTCCCCCTCAAAATCCATACCAGACCCTTATCCGAGCACGCAACCTGGCAGGCTGCGGGAAAAGAGGGGGGGGACGAGAGCGGCCCCCCTCCCGCCTGAACCGTACCAGGCCACATGCCCTCAACATTGGGAGGATGCTTTGGGGTCCCCCCCAAAGCACCTTGTCCCCATGTTGATGAGGACAAGGGCCTCTTCCCCACAACCCTGGCCATTGGTTGTGGGGGTCTGCGGGCGGGGGGCTTATTGGAATCTGGAAGCCCCCTTTAACAAGGGAACCCCCAGATCCCGGCCCCCCCCCCTGTGTGAAATGGTAAGGGGGTACTACCATTTCACCAAAAAAGTGTAAAAAATTGTAAAAATGACAGGAGACAGTCTTTGACAATTCCTTTATTAAAATCTTCTTTCTTCTTTCTTCATCCTTCGGTTTCTTCATCTTCTCCTTCCGGCATCTTCTTCTTCCATCATCTTCTTCCTCCGATCCGCTTCTTCTTGCTCCGGTCTTCTCGTCCTTCTTGTCCGGCATCGGCGTCGGCGTCTCTTCTGGGCCGCTCCGCGCAATGGGAGGCTCCCGCTCTGTGAAGCTCTGCTCCGTCTGACAGGTCTTTTATAACGGAGGGCACCTGGTGACCCCGCCCCCCTCTGACGTCATGGGGAAAGCCATAGGGAATTCCCCATGACGTCCCCGTGCGTCAGAGGGGGCGGGGTCACCAGATGCCCTCCGTTATAAAAGACCTGTCAGACGAGCGGAGCTTCACAGAGCGGGAGCCTCCCATTGCGCGGAGCGGCCCAGAAGAGACGCCGATGCCGGACAAGAAGGACGAGAAGACCGGAGCAAGAAGAAGCGGATTGGAGGAAGAAGATGATGGAAGAAGAAGATGCCGGAAGGAGAAGATGAAGAAACCGAAGGATGAAGAAAGGAAGAAGGAAGACCAGAAGAAAGAAGATTTTAATAAAGGAATTGTCAAAGACCGTCTCCTGTCATTTTTACCATTTTTGACACTTTGTTGGTGAAATGGTAGGGGTACCCTTACCATTTCACACGGGGGGGGGGGCGGGATCTGGGGGTCCCCTTGTTAAAGGGGGCTTGCAGATTCCGATAAGCCCCCCGCCCGCAGACCCCCACAACCAATGGCCAGGGTTGTGGGGAAGAGGCCCTTGTCCTCATCAACATGGGGACAAGGTGCTTTGGGGGGGACCCCAAAGCATCCTCCCAATGTTGAGGGCATGTGGCCTGGTACAGTTCAGGCGGGAGGGGGGCCGCTCTCGTCCCCCCCTCTTTTCCTGCGGCCTGCCAGGTTGTGTGCTCGGATAAGGGTCTGGTATGGATTTTGAGGGGGACCCCACGCCATTTTTTTGGGCTAGGTTACCCCTTAAAATCCATCCCAGACCTCAAGTGTCTGGTATGGATTTTGAGGGGGACCTACGCCATTTTTTTATTTTTTTTTGGCTGGGGTTCCCCTTAATATCCATCCCAGACCTGAAGGGCCTGGTTATTGAATTTGGGGGGACCCCCACGCTTTTTTTTTTGCTTTTTTTTTATTTTTTATCAATGACTTTTTTTTTTATGAATGACTTTCAATGAATGACTGTTCTCTGTATTACGGGAGCCATCAATTAACATTAGCCGCGAGTGATTTTAAATAGCTTTTTTACTTGCAAAAATTACACTTTTTGCAGAGACAGTTCTAAACACGGGAAACATGCGCCCCTTTACATGCATACTATAGACACCCCCCAGGTACAAAATTTAAAGGAATATTACACTTTTATTGTTTCAATTTAAGCATTATTAAAAACACTGCTCCTGAAAAAGGCCGTTTTAAAAAAAAAAATTGCATTGATACATGTCCCCTGGGGCAGGACCCAGGTCCCCAAACACTTTCTATGACATTAACATGCATATTAGCCTTTAAAATTAGCACTTTTAATTTCGAGCGTTCGCATCCATTATAACTAATAGGGTTCTAAAGCTCGCACAGACTTTAGGTCCGTTCGCGGGTTCTGGTGCGAGCCGAACGGGGGGGTGTTCGGCTCATCCCTACTCAGAACCCCCAAGCATTTTCTATATGTTTTTTAGCCACTACTGGACTGTCCACCATGGATATACGTCGCTACTTTGACTTTAAATACCATTGTTATATGGTATTTATTTTATGTTGTTTATGTTTTTTTTTATGTTTTATGTTTTTTATGTTGTTGTATCAGCAACAGGAGCGGTGCCTTTTAATTAAAAAAAAGTGTATTTAAAAAAAAAAAATTCCATTTGTAAGACCGCCGCACAAATACGGTGTAACATAAAGTATTGCAACGACCGCCATTTTATTCTCTAGGGTGTCTGAGGATAAATATATAAAACATATATAATGTTTGGGGTTCTAAGTAATTTTCTAGCAAAAAAAATTATTTTAACTTGTAAACACCAAGTGTAAAAAATAGGCTTGGTCCTTAAGTGGTTAGCAGAGACCCTAGGGAATAAAATGGTGGTCATTGCAATTTTTATGTCACATGGTATTTGGGCAGCAATTCTTTAAATGTGATTTTTTTAGGGAAAAAAAAAAATACTTTCATGAATGAAAAAAATTCTAAATAAATACAATCAAGCGACTGAACTGCTGCTATGATTGTTTTTATGGTGCAGGAGATTGCGGCAGAAAAAAAATATCTGAATGATGCCTGTAGCTGCAGGCATCATTCAGATATCTCCACTGAAAGCCCAGGAAGTCATATGACTTTCAGCAGTATGGAAGTGGTTAAACAAAAAATGATCCACAAGGAGCAGGCTTTTTCACTTAAAGAGGAAGTAAAGGCACAGATTTTTTTTTAAAAATGCAACCTGCAAGGCAAAGGCATAATAAGCTAGTATGCATAGCATACTAGCTCATTATGAATAACTTACCTGAGAACAAAGCCCCCGAAGCGGTCCTCCTTCTTCATCTTCACCGCTGCCATGTACCCCGGAGTGACTTCTGTGTCTTGCTGCTCTGGCGCTGTGAGCCTGCACACGGGAGCCGCCAAGAGCGACATATCGCCGTGATCTGCGGCGTGGTCAGTGCGTCCGCGTGCCGCTGTCTATGGCGCATGCGCCGTAGACATCGGTGCCTGTCTTTTTGTAAATATCTCCTAAACCGTGTAGGTTTAGGAGATATTTCTTGGACCTACAGGTAAGCCTTAATCTAGGTTTACCTGTAGGCCAAAGTGGTTTGTAAGGGTTTACAACCACTTTTCAATCACAAATCTGCTCAATAATGCTTTGAAATTGCCTAAGAAATGCACATGCTATTACAATCCAATACAATGTCGTCTAATGAAAGTGACCAAAAAAAAAAAATGTTTTGGTTTTACTTTTTTTTGGTTTTTACTTTTCCAATCACACACTTGTACAAGCATGCACACTGGGGGGGGAGTCAAGAAAATGGAACCATGGTGATTACCATTGCAAGGGGGACATCTAAGGCAGGGGAGCTCAACCCATGGCTCGCAACCTCAAACCAGGGAAGCACATGCCCAGGCAGGGCTGGTGCAAGGATTTTTGACACCCTAGGCGAAACCTAATTTTGCCGCCCCCCCCTTGGCTCCACCCCTGACTCCACCCCCTTTGCCCTTCCCATGTATACCCCACCTTTTTAATGAAGTGCCCACCAGCGCCCATGAAATGCAGCCTCACCAGCACCCATCAATGCAGCCCAACAGCGCCCATCAATGCAGCCCACCAGCGCCCATCAATGCAGCCTCACCAGCGCCAATCAAATGCAGCCCACCAGCGCCCATCAATGCAGCCTCACCAGCGCCCATCAATGCAGCCTCAACGGCGCCAATTAAATGCAGCCCACCAGCGCCCATCAAATGCAGCTTCACCAGCGCTCATCAGTTAATATTTGCTTGCTTCCATTAATTCGGGAGTCGGGACACAGACACAGTCCTCCGCTGCCGCTGCGCCTTTGACGCTATGTGCGAATGGAGCGGCGGCTGCCTGCTGATGCTGAGACTTATTTGCTTGCTGCTGAGAAAAGAGAGTAGGAACTCCAGTGGCCGGGCGCCCTAGGCAGCAGTGCGCCCTAGGCGGCTGCCTAGTTTGCCTAGTGGTAGCACCGGCCCTGTGCCCAGGGTAAGCAACCCGTTGATCGTGATTTGAGTTTGCCAATCTGCCATCCCAGAGCATTAGAGTTCAGTGGGCTGGCACCGGCTGAAGAGGCAGCAGGCGCAAATTAAGCCAATGCTTCCTCTGTAGTTCTGGTTCCTGTTCCAGGTGGAATGATACCAAGTGCACTATGCCTCAAATCCTTTCTAACAGCCTGGAGAGTGATGCCAGCATCAGCTGTAAGAGGAAAAAAAGGTCAGTGTATTAACCACTTCAGCCCCGGAAGGATTTACCCCCTTAATGACCAGGCCATTTTTTGTAATACAGCACTGCATCGCTTTAACTGAAAGTTGCATGATCGTGCAACGTTGTACCCAAACAAAATTGTCCTTTTTTTTCCACAAATAGCGCTTTCTTTTGGTGGCATTTGATCACCTCTTCAGTTTTTATATTTTGCACTATAGTAAAAAAAAGGCAGACGATTTAGAAAAAAAACTATATTTTTTACTTTTTGCTATAATAAATCCCCCCCTCCCCCCAAAAAAAAAAGAAAATAAATCAGTTTAGGGCAATATGTATTCTTCTACATATTTTTGGTAAAAAAAATTGCATAAGGATTTATTGCAGGGATCTCCAAACTACGGCCCTCCAGCTGTTGCGGAACTACACATCCCATGAGGCATTGTAAAACTCTGACATTCACAGACATGGCTAGGCATAATATGATTTATAGTTCCTGAACAATTGGAGGGCCATCATTTGAAGACCCCTGGTATATTAATTGGTTTGTGCAAAAGTTATAGCGTCTACAAAATAGGGGATAAATTTACGTCATTTTATTATTATTATTATTTTTTTCTAGTAATGGCAGCGATCAACAATTTTTAGGGGGACTGTGACATTTCGGCGGACAGATTGGACACTTTTGACACTTATTTGGGACCAGTGACATATACACAGTGATCAGAGCTAAAAATAGCCACTGATTACTGTATAAATGACACTGACAGGGAAGGGGTTAACACTAGGGGGGGTCAAGGGGTTAAATCTGTCCTAGGGAGGTGTTTCTAACTGTGGGGTTGTGGACTGACTGACAGTACAGAGAGATCGCTGTTCCCGATCACTAGGAACAGACAATCTCTCTCTACTGCCCTGTTAAAATGGGTATCTGCTTTGTTTATACAGGTCTCTCTGGGGAGTGATCGCGTGTGGCCATGCATATTGGAGCTGGCGATGTGCCGTGGGCATGCACGCCTGCTATAGCTATTGAATGAATTGCCGTATCGGTAGGGCGTTTTGCGCAATAGAGCCCCCCGGGCATATAAGAAGCTATAACAGGGTTAACAAATACTATTATTTCACACTAATCTGTGGGTGCTGCACAGTGCACCTGCAGCTTTCCTGTGGGTTAACCACACTGAGCCATAGACTTCTATTATCCTGCAGGTTGCACCTACAGCTTTCCTGTGGGTTAGCCGCACTGAGCCATAGACTTCTATTATCCTGCGGGTTTGGTGCGCTTTCTGAAAGCATGCCAAAGCTCTTAAATACAGGAGTTTTGGTACACTTTCGGAAAGGTGCCACATCCACAAGATGTAATAGTGGGTAAACATCCAACGGAGATTGGTCCCACAAAAAATTATGATCTTGATTGTTGTTTAAAATCTTCATTATGCTATTGAAAATAAAAAACTTGAAATTTGGAACCGTTTCATTTCATTGTGGCCACGACCTGTTACCAAATAACGTAAGTGGCTTGCACTCTTCAAAAGGTTGAGCATCCCTAATCTAAGGCATCAACCCCATATGACACTTCTCACCATGTTGAAGAGGTTCATCATCACATCCTTTCCAACAAAAGAGATGATGAGGAGAAGTGTCAGATTGTGGAGTACCACCATGAAATAAAGGCACCAACAGATCTGTGCAACTAGGAAACACCAGTCATGAAAACATATAAGTAGAACACATCAAATGAAGCATGATTTAAGCATCCTTTAACCCAGAAAATGCAGGTAATCCACAGTTACATGCTAAGATATTTATTGAACGTTTAGAGTGTACTAGCAGGACACTGGCGTATTTAGACGCCTGGTGGACGACACTGGTGGATATGGGTATGCAAGCAATATTGTGGCACTGGTAGACCCTTTACCTACTTGATGTAAGTTAATCAGCCTGAATGTCTTTATTTCATGTTTATATTCTCCACTGTAGATCAATAAATCAAAAGAAGGCCTTTATACTTTTCCTGGGAAGTAACAGAAACATACGTAACCCTTGGGAGGAGAAAGTTAGGCCAAACCTTGAAGAATGAAACGGTGCTGAAAGGCAAGCAAGTTGGAATTGACAAAATAGGAACTGAATGCTTGTGCCTCTCTAGCCCAAATCTTAATTAATTTTTTCCCAGAACTGTAACAGAGTTCTGGGGGTTAATTGTACAGGATTTACTTTGGCATCAGTTTGGCTGGGCTGTACTGAAGTTCCGCCTGGTCATAGGTGCAGTGAGGCACCTGTGACAGGCTGAGAACTAAGCCTGGTTGGACGTGTTAGGTACCAATCTTTCCTGGAGCCAATCAGTGAGCGCATCTGACCCCGCTGTGTAGTCTGGGAAAGGTATTTAAGGTGCTGAAGTCACGTGTTCAGGGTTCGGCTGCTGCTTTGATTCCTGGTTCCAGTCTGGGGCAGCCCTGCGAGGGGTCCCAGGCCCAAGAGTGTCTGCCGTCCCCGCAAGCGTGTTTACTCTGACCAGCTCCAGAGGCTCTCATGGTCTGAGGTGGGGATCCGTCTGTTCCCGAGCCTCGGAACTGGTTAGTTCAAGGCCCAGTAACTGAAGGAGGATTCAAAGACATCCCAGTGTGCTCTCGGTATTGGAGGGACACAGCAACTCGTACAAGTGACCAGGGGAGGACTCTTCAGAGGAGGGCCAACAAGCTGGCTGCTCAGTAAGAGCCTGGGAGCTGAGTTGTATGGACACTAAAGAATCCACACTTCCCACAGTATAGCCAAGAAGGCTGAGAGATCCAGGTACTGTGAGAAAGGTTCCTACTTATCTTCAGTTACAATCTAGTCTGTGGCAGAGACTTCGCTAAATTTTCCGGATCACATGCTGGCTGCTAGATCTCTGGCTAGAGGGTTATCCAGCAGTGAAGCACCCAGTGGCGAGTGGCTACTCTCTGGGCTAACTAGAGACATTCAGTGGATGTCAGCAGTTCAAAGTGCCTGAGTTTTATCACCCGAGCCCTCTATTCCCATCTGAGACTGTGTTACCCCTGCAAAATAAAAATCCTAAAAAGGACTTTTGTGTGTCAGCTCTGAAGCTACTGGGTACTAACCCTGGAAACCCCTAGACAAAAAAAAAACGAGCTGCGAGGAGGTAATCGGTAAACCCAGAAGTCAAGGCCGCCCCTAGGGGTTATGTTTGCTACACTGCTTTATGTTAGCTAAGGGGTAGAGCAGTTTTTAAATTAACGTTTTCTGGCTGTGAATCTGCTGGATTTGGATGAATCCTAAACTTGTCAGATCAAATCCCTTGTAATAAATGTCACTAACAGAAATTAACTAAATGTACATTCAACTATTGTAATTAACCACTTGCCGACCGCCCCATGTAGATATACGTCGGCAGAATGGCACGTACAGGCAGAACCACGTACCTGTACGTGCCATTCTTTAGGCGGTTGGGGGGTCCGATCGGACCCCCCTCCGCCGGCGGGGACGGTCGGCATCGCTTCAGGAGCGATCCGGGACGAGGGGACGGCCAGTGGTTTCTGGCCACCCCCTCGCGATCGCTCCTGGCGAATGAAAAGCTTCCCCTTCCTGTCTATTGTATAGACAGGAAGGCGGAAGTGATGTCACGCTCGGTGCGCCGGTCTATGTGACCGGAGACGCCGAGCGGCGAACATGTTAAGGTTAGTGCACAACACTACACTGACACCAGTACAGTTAGGCACACAAAACACCCCCCTGTCACCCCCTGATCACCCCCCAGATCACCCCCTCCCCCCCCAGTCACAGTGTCACTAATTGCAGTGATCATTTATTTACTGATCACTGCATTTAGTGTCAGTGTGACTGTAATAACTGTCAGGGCAGTTAGTTTTAGGTCCTAGGTAGCCCCCTACCCCCCCCTAATAAAGGTTTAACCCCCTGATTGCCCCTAGTTAACCCCTTCACCCCCTTTTGCCAGTGTCACTAAGCGATCGTTTTTCTGATCGCTGCATTGTGTCGCTAGGTAACCATTTTTTTTTTATTTTAACCGCCATGTTTTATATAGGTTCATAAATAGTTTTATAGGTCAGGTACCCCCATATTACAACCTAAATAAAGGTTTTAACCCCCTGATTGCCCCTAGAGTTAACCCTTTCACCAGTAATCACCGTATAACTGTCACTGGTGACGCTGGTTAGCCAGTTAGTTATTTCGTTATTTAGGTTCCCCGTCAGGTTTTTATATAGCGTCAGGTACCCCCATATATTACCTAATAAAGGTTTAACCCCCTGATTGCCCCTAGTTAACCCTTTCACCCCCTTTTGCCAGTGTCACTAAGCGATCGTTTTTCTGATCGCTGCATTAGTGTCGCTAGGTAACCAGTTTTTTTTTAGGTTAACCGCCATGTTTATATAGGTTCATAAATAGGTTTATAGGTCAGGTACCCCCATATTACAACCTAAATAAAGGTTTTAACCCCCTGATTGCCCCTAGAGTTAACCCTTTCACCAGTGATCACCGTATAAAATGTCACTGGTGACGCTGGTTAGCCAGTTAGTTATTTCGTTATTTAGGTTCCCCGTCAGGTTTTTATATAGCGTCAGGTACCCCCATATATTACCTAATAAAGGTTTAACCCCCTGATTGCCCCTAGTTAACCCTTTCACCCCCTTTTGCCAGTGTCACTAAGCGATCGTTTTTCTGATCCCTGCATTAGTGTCGCTAGGTAACCAGTTTTTTTTTGTATTACTGTTACGGGTGACGCTGGTTAGTTAGCTTGTTTTTTATACTGTCAGGGCACCCGCCATTTATTACCCAATAACGGTTTAACCCCCTGATCGCCCGGCGGGTGATATCAATTAGGTTTTAGGGTCAAATAAGGTCTGCGTCGCCCCAGGTTAGTGCCAGTACCGCAAACACCCACGCGCAAAGCATACACCTCCCTTAGTGGTATAGTATCTGAACAGATCAATATCTGATCTGATCAGATCTATACTAGCGTCCCAGCAGTTTAGGGTTCCAAAAAAACGCATTGTTAGCGGGATCAGCCCAGATACCTGCTAGCACCTGCGTTTTCCCCCTCCGCCCAGCCCAGCCCACCCAAGTGCAGTATCGATCGATCACTGTCACTTACAAAACACTAAGCACACATAACTGCAGTGTTCGCAGAGTCAGGCCTGATCCCTGCGATCGCTAACATTTTTTTTGTGGTAGCGTTTTGATTCAGTCGCTAACAGTCAGGAGCTTTTTTACCTGTGAATCTCAAAAAAATAAAAAAAACAAAAATAGTTGTCGTTTTATTGTTCTCTCTCTCTCTCTATTGTTGCTCTTTTTTTACTCCATTCTATTCTGCAATGTTTTATTATGTTTTATCATGTTTTATCATGCTTGCTTTTCAGGTATGTAATTTTGTTTACTGTGTTTTAGTGTTAAGCATTTTTTTTGTTTTCAGGTGCGCCATTCAGTTGCAGCGCGGATTTATTTATCTTGACAGCAACAGCGTTTGCTCCCACGATACATAAAGCCGCGACTCCAACGCTGTAGGAGGTGATTTCACCACCACAGTTAAAAAAAAAGAGCATATATGCCGAAGCATGGGGGCAGCAGGGGGCGGGGAGGAGCGATTGGCTCCTAATGCCACGTACATACGGTCGAAATTCCGACCGTGTGTACACGGCATAACTTTTGCGGGAGGATGCCCCCATGCATCGGCATATATAAATGGTGCATGTATGCCCATCATTAGAAGTGGGTGGATGAAGGGAGGTATTCTAATGGTGGGCATACCCACCAATCAATCTCTTTTTTTCGTTCAGCCAAGAGGCTGCATGAAAAAAAAAAGATTACAATATATGTCCAGTATGTTGCTGGACTTTGAATGGTTATACCAGAATGATGCCTGCAGGTTTAGGTATCATCTTGGTATCATTCTTTTCAGCCAGTGATCGGCTTTCATGTAAAAGCAATTCTAGCGGGTAATTAGCCTCTAGACTGCTTTTACAAGCAGTAGGAGGGAATGTCCCCCCTCCCGGATATAAACCGCGCCATTGGGAAATTGGGAAAGCATTTTATCACACCAATCTTGGTGTGGTCAGATGCTTTGAGGGCAGAGGAAAGATCTAGGGTCTAATAGACCCCAATTTTTTCAAAAAAAGAGTACCTGTCACTGCCTATTGCTATCATAGGGGATATTTACATTCCCTGAGATAACAATAAAAATCATAACAAAGAAAAAAAATGGAAGGAACAGTTTAAAAATAGAATAAAAAAGCTAAATAAATAAAAAAAAAACTAAAAAAAAAAAAAAAAAGCACCCCAGCCCCCCCTTCTCTTGCGCAAAGGCGTACACAAGCGTTGGTCTGGCGTCATATGTAAACAGCAATTGCAGCATGCATGTGAGGTATCACCGCGAAGGTCAGATCGAGGGCAGTAATTTTAGCAGTAGACCTCCTCCGTGAATCTAATGTGGTATCATGTAAAGGCTTTTAAAGGCTTTTAAAAATGTATGTAGTTTGTCGCCACTGCGTGTTTGTGCGCAATTTTAAAGCATGTCGTGTTTGGTATCCATGTACTCGGCCTAAGATCATATTTTTTATTTCATCAAAAATTTGAGCAATATAGTGTGTTTTAGTGCATTAAAATAAAAAAAAGTGTATTTTTTCCACAAAAAATGCATTTGAAAAATCGCTGCGCAAATACTGTGTGGAAAAAAAAAATGCAACACCCACCATTTTAATCTGTAGGGCCTTTGCTTTAACAATATATATAGTGTTTGGGGGTTCAACGTAATTTTCTTGCAAAAAAAAAATATGTTTTCATGTAAACAAAAAGTGTCAGAAAGGGCTTTGTCTTCAAGTGGTTAGAAGAGTGGGTGACGTGTGACATAGGCTTCTAAATGTTGTGCATAAAATGCCAGGACAGTTCAAACCCCCCCCAAATGACCCCATTTTGGAAAGTAGACACCCCAAGCTATTTGCTGAGAGCAATGTTGAGCCCATTAAATATTTTTTTTTTTTTGTCCCAAGAGATTGAATAATGAAAAAAAAAAAAAATATATATATTTTTTTTTACAAAAAGTTGTCACTAAATGATATATTGCTCAAACATGTCATGGGCATATGTGGAAATACACCCCAAAATACATTCTGTTGCTTCTCCTGAGTACGGGGATACCACATGTGTGGGACTTTTTGGGAGCCTAGCTGCGTACGGAACCCCAAAAACCAAGCACCGCCTTCAGGCTTTCTAAGGGAGTAATTTTTTTATTTCACTTCTCACTGCCAATCACAGTTTCGGAGGCCATGGAATGCCCAGATGGCATAAAACCCCCCAAAATGACCCCATTTTGGAAAGTAGACACCCCAAGCTATTTGCTGAGAGGTATTGTGAGTATTTTGCAGATGTCGCTTTTTGTCACAAAGTTTTGAAAATTGAAAAAAGAAAAAAAAAAAATTTTTTTCTTTACTTTCTTCATTTTCAAAAACAAATGAGAGCTGTAAAATACTCACCATGCCTCTCAACAAATAGCTTGGGGTGTCTACTTTCCAAAATGGGGTCATTTGGGGGGGTTTTGTGCTATTTTGGCATTTTATGGCCTTCGAAACTGTGATAGGTAGTGAGGAGTGAAATCAAAAATTTGCACCCTTAGAAATCCTGAAGGCGGTGCTTGGGTTTCGGGGCCCCGTACGCGGCTAGGCTCCCAAAAAGTCCCACACATGTGGTATCCCCATACTCAGGAGAAGCAGCAAAATGTATTTTGGGGTGCAATTCCACATATAACTATGGCATGTGTGAGCAATATATCATTTAGTGACAACTTTTTGAAGAAAAAAAAAAATTATTTTTTATTTTTGTCTTTATTCAATCACTTGGGACTAAAAAAAAAAATATTCAATGGGCTCAACATGCCTCTCAGCAAATAGCTTGGGGTGTCTACTTTCCAAAATGGGGTCATTTGGGGGGGTTTTGTACTTCTCTGCCATTTTAGCACCTCAAGAAATGAAATAGGCAGTCATAAATTAAAAGCGGTGTAAATTCCAGAAAATGTACTCTAGTTTGTAGACGCTATAACTTTTGCGCAAACCAATAAATATACGCTTATTGGCATTTTTTTTACTAAAGACATGTGGCTGAATACATTTTGGCCCAAATGTTTGACTAAAATTGAGTTTATTAGATTTTTTTTATAACAAAAAGTAGAAAATCTCTTTTTTTTTCAAAATTTTCGCTCTTTTTCCGTTTATATCGCAAAAAATAAAAATCACAGAGGCAATCAAATACCATCAAAAGAAAGCTCTATTTGTGGGAAGAAAAGGACGCAAATTTCGTTTCGTTACAAAATTGCATGACCGCACAATTACCAGTTAAAGTAGTGCAGTGCGAAATTGAAAAAAGACCTCTGGTCCTTAAGCTGACAATTGGTCCGGGGCTGAAGTGGTTAATGCTTCATTTCAACTACAGTTTTAGAACATTGTCAGCATTTAAAGCATTTTGGTTTAGCTGCTTTGGTACCAGACAAACAATTAGGGAATATTAAACACATTCCATCTTTGTGTGAAGCTCATAATTTTCATCTCACACTTAACAACCTACACTGTGTTGGAGTTTCTATTAAGTAATTTAAAAGGCCAGTAATTAGACACTCTGCATTTTAGAGAGTAATTAACAACAGCTGAAGTAGGTACTTTTTTAATACCCGCAGGTAAATGCAGGTCATGTGCTTAATTTTAGAATTTTTTCCTAGAACAGATATGTAATCTAATTAGCACAACATCACCATGCCATCATTACTTTTATCTTTCGATGTAAAGCTTTGAAGCTGGAAGCTTTTCTTTCTTTTCAATATTCTATTTAACAGTATCAGCTTAGCTTTATTAAGTATACAAAATATTCCCAGCTCAGATACTGCAAGTAATTATATAGTGAATATATAGATAGATAGATAGATAGTCTGAAGATGTGCGTCAAGTAATTCCTGACAGTAATATTAAATCAACTTCATCAATAACATTTTCAGAAGCTGTCTGCATATGCAGCACATATACTTTCCCAATGTATGATCTTTTTATCTTACACATATTTGAGGAAATTATATAAAATACACAGCTACAAAAATTGTTATCTACTACTAGTTATGAAAAATTTGCCGGGCAAGTAACAAAACTGAGTTTATCGTGACAACACTGTCTGTATTTGGTCTAGTGACACATATTGTCAGTAATGACCCAGTGTCCACTTCTACCATTTTGGTTCAGCATTCACCCACCTGTGCTTTCCTACCTAAACATGTACTTGTCAGTAACCCCTGACACTTTGACACACCCAATAAGCATACTAAGGCCTTGTTTACCCTAGTTTTTGGAGGGCAGTAAAACCACATCTTTAAGCCACTGCTTTATTGCCTCCCCAAGCACTCCCCCTTTATCTGTAAAGGCAGGGAAGGGGGGACATATACCACAGCCTCCATGCTTTGCATCACTGCACAGCAAAAATGATCCCCTGTTGTTGCATTTAGCAGGCAGTACTGCCTACTGAATGTAATTCATTCAATTGAATGATGTCACCCCATAATTGCCCCACTTTCATGTACAATGCATGTGGTGTGCTAGTGCAGAGCTTAAGGGGTTAAAACAGCTCTCAAATGCTCTCTGAAATCTGAGAGAGAGCAATGCTAGTGTAAACTAGCACTACTAGCTTTATTAGCTTACATTGGAAGGCCTTTTTTTTGGCATTTCTGTATATAGTTCTATAATTTTAAATACAGTACAGTAATGTATGTCAATACAATATCATTTTGAGTCTAGGTTTCAGATTTACCTTTTCCTGTGTTTTTTACCTTAAAATTTGGGTCTTATAATTGATATTGTTGAATAACCTTTCAGCATTAATTCTAGGGAGTTATAACTCCCGAGGCACAGTTCATTATTGATATTTATCATGTTTTAAGTATTCCTTAAAGTTTGGTTTTAAAATAAATTTGTGCATTGCTAATATAGTTACCAATGGAATATTCAATGTTTTGCTATTTGAGTTGTGAAGCTTTTTTTTTTTTTTTTGGGGGGGGGGGGGGTTATGACAGCTATATATATAAATGTAAGTTTACAAAGGGGAGAATAAATTACATTTATTTGCCAAGTATTTCTATGACTAAATGTGTCTCTCTTATCCAAGGGTATAAGAGGTGTAGCAAACTAACTTAAAACACAATACTGTTTCTTTGCCTCATTTCGATTAAAAACACCCTGTTCTGTTCTTTTGAAAGTATGCTTGGCTCTGTACATTGTGCACTGCTGCCACTATGTCTGGGAACATTATGTTTTCAAATGATAGAGGAAAATATTAAATTTTCCAGGCATTTGAATTTATATTCATCATCCAAGGAAATAGTGGGTGTAGAAACCTGGTTTTAAATAAGCTTTACTATTCCTTTGACTCATTTTGCAAAAAAATGTTCTAGTCTTGAAAAGTGCGGTTCTTTGTAAGAATTCTAAGTTCTGTGTGTTGTGCACTGCAGCCATGACTTATTTCAGAAAAGAGAAAATCATGAAAAATGTACACTAGTGCTTTTTAGTCTTTAGACATCAGAAGCAGTGAAAAGTGGTAATAGTTGTAGTAATAGAAATAACGATGACAATACTATTGTTTTAGATGTAAACAGAACCGATGAGGCATTGGATCATTGCAGGCAATAAAACAGCTGTGTTTCTGTAGATTTTTTACCCAAAAACTGCCTGTGCAGATCAGGGGCATGAAAGGGAAATGAAGGCAATGAAAAGAGAAATGGAAAAAAAAAAAACTTATTGCTAAAGGTATGATCAGAAGAGTAATAGCAGAAACAGTAGCATCAAAACTTTTCAGTCATAATACTCTAAGTATACAGTATTTCAAATCCTTAGTAATCAAGGTCCTGGTACTTTATTGACTGTTTGTAAGTTGGAACAGCTGAGAGGGTTCTTGTGTATACATCTCATTCAGTCGGTCACTTACCACTTCTTCTTAGTGGGCAGCAACTGTAAGAAATTTCTCAAGGTTGAAGATGTTTTCAGTTCTATAATAGCTGAAGAGTCCTAGGGGAGGTTTCCCTGAGTGAGAGACCCCTCAACACAACACCCCAACGAGTAGAAATACTGGGAAAATATGGTCCAAATTATTTATCATTTCAACAGTTGGCACCACTGAACCATTTAGGTTGAACTTCTATCTGCAAGCTTAAAATACTAATACCACATAAATGACTAGAGGATCTTGACTCACTTAGTAGCAAAACATGGTATGGCAGCCCAGTGCTTGCATCTGCAGTGAAAGTTCTGGATGTTTCTATCTTGACTTGTTCTTTATCAGACATTCAATCGTTCATTACACTGAAAAAATTAAGGAACTTGAGTCTCAGACAAGAGTGGTTTTAATATACATATTTTGCTTGGTATGACATTAGGTCAATAAATAATGGTTGATATTGATTGGTGTTTCTGCAAGAACGGTCTGATTATCAAAACTCAAGGGTATAATATCAACAAAAGCCAAATAATGCTGCAAGGCAATAGCATTTTTATGTGGTTTCTAATTTATTATGTTGTTGTATACCCTCTTTCTTTTTAAATTATATTTGCAGCAAAATTACATCATTTTAATGCAGCAAAATTTTAGCACTTTCAAGTGTGTATAATTGGTCTTGTTTCTGATTTGATGTCACAAGCTCAAAGCAAAATTGTGTAGTGCAATAACTCTATAAATTTTTTAAACAAATTTTAAGATCCAAATAAAAGAACAACTGTAAGATGTGTTGCTTACAGTTATGCAGAAAGTAGAAAGCACTGTAATTTGTCATCTTACCATAATTCTAGCTGTATATTACTGGAATCTAGCACAGTATGGATTATCAAATGTATTTATTTATAATTTTTTGCCTTAGCTACAGGGGATGCCGTAAATGTTTTCTGTACAATGAGCACATGCACTTTTTCAGTATAAAGTTACATCTATTTTAATATCACTTTGAGGACAATAACATGTTTTTCTGATTCATATGTTCACAGTTATTTGTCCATCGTTAGATGGTTTTCACATTGTTCAAATGTGCTTTGTTAATAATAATACTAATAATGAATGAAAAACACATTTGTTTGAACTGAATAAAAAAGAGAAGTTTGTTTGCTCAAAGTGTACAATCTCCTTATTGAGGAGACAAACTTTGCTGCCTCTAAGACTCCCCAGTTCTCTCTGAAGCAATTGCCCAATTTATTTATGGCCTCAAATGCCAAAAAGAAAAATGGAGTCCTGGCCACCATTTGCAACACAGTGCAATTCCACAAACATTCGGAAATCATAGATTAACATGGATGCTTTCATATTCTTATCCATGACATCAACCAATCCCAATACACCCTTGTCAACGTGTATGGCCCAAACTCTAAACAAATACGCTTCTACAAAAAAACTTTTCACACATATATTGACCTGCAAAAGTGGTCGCTTAATAATTGGACGTGACTTCAATATTATCGGCAATGCTGACCTTGACTCATCATCCAGTAGACTGTCCACCCAGAAAACTCTTAATTCCCTCCTGCATGCACATGACCTATACAACATTTGGAGATGTCAACATGGAGCAGAAAGACTATTTATATGTTTCTTCCCCGCATTTTTACTATTCCAGGATCGACTTCTTCCTCACAGACAAATGAACTCTCCAACAGGTCACTGCCTCAACTATTGCTGTAATAGCATGATCCAATCATGCTCCTGTGAGTATTGAACTTGGTGCACCCCCTCGTGTGTGGAGATTAGATCCTGCCCTTCTGATGGATCCTAACCATCACAAGACTATTGTAGATGCTTACTCCCTCTTGAAACTAACTCCACTACTGATATTACAATCCCAACTCTCTGGGCCATATATAAAGTTTTTATTAAATTACAAGCTCAGACAGATTGAAGAGGTGCTAGCCTCAAGCACAAGGAAGAAACTAATAAACAATCTCCCTCCAATAGGAATGAGCCAAACACCCCCGGGTTCGGTTCGCACCAGAACCCGCGAACGGAGCTAAAGTTCGTGCGAACATTAGAACCCTATTAATTACAATGGACGTGAACGTTTGAAATCAAAAGTGCTAATTTTAAAGGCTAATATGCATGTTATTGTCATAAAAAAGTGTTTGGGGACCTGGGTCCTGCCCCAGGGGACATGTATCAATACAATTTTTTTTTTTTTTTAAAACGGCCGTTTTTTCAGGAGCAGTGATTTTAATAATGCTTAATGTGAAACAATAAAAGTGTAATATTCCTTTAAATTTTGTACCTGGGGGATGTCTATAGTATGCCTGTGAAGGGGCGCATGTTTCCCGTGCTTAGAACTGTCCCTGCACAAAGTGTAATTTTTGCAGGAAAAAAAGCTATTTAAAATCACTCGCGGCTAATGAATTGTCGGCTTCCGTAACACAGAGAAAGCCATTCATAAAAAAAAAGTCATTGATAAAAAATAATTTTTTTTTTAAAAAAAAAAAGCGTGGGGGTCCCCCCAAATTCAATATCCATAGCAGACCCTTCCAGCCAAAAAAAATGGCGTGGGGTCCCCCTCAAAAAAAAAAATGGTGTGGGGTCCCCCTCAAAATCCATACCAGACCCTTATCCAAGCACGCAACCTGGCAGGCCGCAGGAAAAGAGGGGGGTCGCCCCCTCTGACCTCATGGGGAAAGCCATAGGAAATTCCCCATGACGTCCCCGTGCGTCAGAGGGGGGCGGGGTTACCAGGTGGCCCCGCCCTCCGTTATAAAAGACCTGTCAGACGCAGCGAAGCCTCACACAGCGGGAGCCTCCCATTGCGCGGAGCGGCCCAGAAGAGACACTGACGCCATGGAAGAAGATGCCAGACAAGAAGACCAGAGCAAGATGAAGCGGATCGGAGGAAGAAGATGATGGAAGAAGAAGATGGAAGAAGATGCCGGAATGAGAAGATGAAGAAACCGAAGGATGAAGAAAGGAAGAAGGAAGACCAGAAGAAAGAAGATTTTAATAAAGGAATTGTCAAAGACCGTCTCCTGTCATTTTTACAATTTTTGACACTTTTTTGGTGAAATGGTAGGGGTACTTTTGTACCCCCTTTACCATTTCACACAGGGGGGGCGGGATCTGGGGGTCCCCTTTGTTAAAGGGGGCTTCCAGATTTCGATAAGCCCCCCGCCCGCAGACCCCCACAACCAATGGCCAGGGTTGTGGGGACGAGCCCCTTGTCCTTATCAACATGGGGACCAGGTGCTTTGGGGGGTCTCAGTGCTCGGATAAGGGTCTGGTATGGATTTTGAGGGGGACCCCACGCCATTTTTTTTTTTTTGGACGGGATTCCCCTTAAAATCCATCCCAGACCCCAAGGGTCTGGTATGGATTTTGAGGGGGACCCCACTGCATTTTTTTGTTTGGCTGGGGTCCCCCTTAATATCCATAGCAGACCTGAAGGGCCTGGTTATTGAATTTGGGGGGACCCCCACGCTTTTTTAAAAAAAAAAAATATATTTTTTATCAATGACTTTTTTTTTTTATCAATGGCTTTCAATAAATGACTGTTCTTTGTGTTACAGGAGCCGTCAATTCATTAGCCGCAAGTGATTTTAAATAGCTTTTTTTCCGGAAAAAATTACACTTTGTGCAGGGACAGTTCTAAGCACAGGAAACATGGGCCCCTTCACAGGCATATTATAGACACCCCCCAGATGTGATACTGCATTGCTGTACTAACAGCACGCACACACTAATCCCCAGAATCATAGCACATAATGTCAGCAGCACATAACACTGACACGCTGACACTGACAACACAATATGCGAGGCCGCCGGCGCGGCGGCCTTTTATACTGTGGGGCGTGTACTAAACCCCCTGAGCTATAATTGGCCACAGGCATCCTGCCTGTGGCCAATTATTGCTCTCCTCGCCGCTGGCTCTGTGACCCGCATGCTTGGCCAATCATCAGCCAGCAATGCACTGCAACTGGCGCAGTGCATTGCGGGCCGCTCGCATCCCACGAATTTGATGCGAGCGGCCCAAATAGTTCTGGGCTCGCCGAGCGGGCGAGCGGCGGATGTTCGATTCGAACATGGGTTTGAATCGAACACCGGGCTCATCCCTATTTGTGGATGAGGCTCTTTATCTTCTCAGAGTGTAAAGCTGCCCATTCCTCTTGGCAAAAAGCCTCCATTTCCTGTAAATTATTGGGCTGTCTTGCATGAACTGCACGTTTGAGATCTCCCCAGAGTGGCTCAATGATATTTAGGTCAGGAGACTGAGATGGCCACTCCAGAACCTTCACTTTATTCTGCTGTAGCATGTGACAGGTTGACTTGGCCTTGTGTTTTGGATCATTGTCATGTTGGATGAATGTCCAAGTGCGTCCTATGTACAGCTTCCTGGCTGATAAATGCAAATGTTCCCCCAGTATTTTTTGATAACATACTGCATTCATATTCCCATCAATTTTGATCAAATGTCATGTGCCTTTGTAGCTTCACAGTAGGAATGGTGTACCTTTCATCATAGGCCTTTTTGACTCCTCTCCAAATGTAGCGTTTATGGTTTTGGCCAAAAAGCAAATTTTTGGTCTAATAACTCCAAATGACTTTGTGCCAGAAGGTTTGAGGCTTGTCTCTGTGCTGTTTGGCGTATTGTAAGTGGGATATTTTGTGGCATTTGCATAGTAATGGCTTTCTTCTGGCAACTTGACCATGCAGCCCATCTTTCTTCAAGTCTCTCCTTAATACTAATGGTCACCAACCCTACCCAATCCCTTCCCCCCAATTACGTTCAAGAAACGCATCGCTTTCCAGTGACATCATCCCTTCTAGCCTGCAAACCTGCTGCGCCTCAAGCCTAGTCCTGAGTTAACTCCACTGCGGCTGGATTTTCTCCATCCAGCGGTGTTTATTGAGCACAGAGCGCCTATCAAGCAGGAACGGATTGACGACACTGATGACTACCCCTATGCTGGAAAAAACAAATGCTTACTTATGACTTCACAAATGTGTGTTGCCTGTATTTTAAGTGTGATTAAACTTGTCCTATAGCTGCACCCAGAGGTGCCTATCTTCTTGTGTCTTTTTCAGTGTACCAGAACATCGTTTCTGTTCCCCCTGATGGCAGTGTGGGACCCTTTATCACCATCCCATATGGTCCTTGGACTTTTTTAATATTTAAATATATTACAAGACTATGGACTTTTGTCATGCTATTTTTGTACATAAATTAATATGCTTTTAACTGATATTATCTAACACTGCAGGATATCTGCTGCTCTAGTTGCCTGCACTCTGTTTTATAAAAGTCAAAAAAACGTTTTGAGTGCGGCTGTCCAGATCTTCTTCCTGTTTTTGATCACTTGTACTTGTATACTTTAGATCATCCAGGCTATCCAGATTAGGTAAGACTGCAGTGCTGAAAATGTTCATACTACCCAAACCCCTATATATAAATTTAGAACCCTCCCAATATCATTACCTATTAAATTCCTCTACAGCATTCAAAAACAACTCACTCAATATGTCTGGGACTCTAAAAGACCCAGATGTGCACCTACTTAATAATACGCCCTTCCTCCAGAGGTGGTGCAGGCCTCCCTCATATCCACCATTATTACCAAGCTGTACTCTTTGGACCAATTATACTTCTGGTGGCACCCTACTAAAGAGAAAACCTAGTCCATGATGGAATCTCTACTATTTAAACCCCCATCACCTCATGAGGTCCTCCTTCTTAGCTCTTTAAATTATAACCCCTCCAAAATACACCACCCATGTATCAAGGTGTCTCTCGGTGCCTGGTCCAAACTTCTTTCTCATAGTCCAGTGGAATTTAAATCTGTGCCATTATCTATTGACACCTTACATGGTATGATACAGGGCTTAAATATACCTCATTGTAAAAACGAGGAATGAATTTACTTCAAGACCTCCATGTTGACAACAAACTAGCATAATTTCCTCTGATCACTTTACTTACTTAAGAATCCTCCATTATCTACATTCCAACAAAATTCCCACTAGGCCATTCTCCCTTCACTTCCTTGTAAATTTTTCCTTTCAACTAAACATCCGGGGAAAGGGATTTCCCAGTTTTAATCCCATCTTATCAACTAAACACATGCCCTCAAAACACCCTCTATGACCAATTTGGAATCAATATTAAGACAAAAGATACTAGATCAATCCTTACGTACTCAATCAAAGCATCCGCTTGTGGCAATCATTGGGAATCCTACATGAAACTCCTCCACCACTGGTACTTAACTCCTGCCAGACTTTCTAAAATATATCCTACTCATCACAACCTATGCTGTTGTGAATGTGGGGGACCAGGTTCCTTATTGCACATCATGTGGTGTTGCAAATCAATTAAATGGTTCTGGAACTAAATCTTTACATTGATTTCTGAGATCTCAGGTAACTCGATTCACCCAGATCCTAAATTAGCATTAAAAGAAAACAAGGACAGAGGGCGCACCAACCTTGCACATTACCTTTGCAACACAGGAAATGTATTTTAAAATAAAGAAATGTACTCACTAGGTATAAGCTTGATCTTTGGGTCGAACATAAGTTCAAAGCGAACATCAGGTGTTCACCGAAGAACAAACATTATGGGGTGTTTGCGGCAAATTCGAGTGCCGCGGAACGCCCCATAATGCACTGTGAGATCGCAGTGCATTGCTGTATGATGATTGGCCAAAGCATGCACTTGACCTGCATGCTTTGGCCAATCACAGCGCCCTCTGCTAACAGAGCCATAATTGGCCAAAGGCAGGTGCCTTTGGTCAATCATGGCTCAGGGGGACTAAGTCCATGCCCCACACTATATAAGGCTGCTTACACGGCGGCCATGTGTAGTGTTGTTGGTGTGGACAGAGAGATAGCTTGATTTAGATTAAGCAGGCAGGTTATTCAGTTAGTGGCAGTGTTTTTGATATAGATATATATATATATATATATATATATATATATATATATATATATAGATAGTCAGTCTAGTATATATATAAATATAAACAGGGCTGGTGCAATGATTTTTGACACCCTAGGCGAAACCTCATTTTGCCGCCGCCCTTGGCTCCACCCCTGACTTCCACCTACTTTGCCCTGCCCATGTATACCCCACCTTTTTAATTAAGCACCCATCACATGCAGTCTACCAGCGCCCATCAATGCAGCCTACCAATGAATGTTTGCTTGCTTCCATTCATTCAGGAGTTGGGAAACAGACACAGTCCTCTGCCACCGCCGCGCCTCTGACACTTTGTGCGAACGGAGCAGTGGTGGCCTGCTGATGCTGAGACTTAGTTGCTTGCTGCATAGAGAAATAAGTAGGAACACCAGTGGCCAGGTGCCCCTAGGCAACAGTGCGCCCTAGGTGGCTGCTTAGTTTGCCTAGTGGTAGAACCGGCCCTGCCCCTGCTACATAACTATAAATCTCCATGGTTGAGCACTCAACTGCTACCTTCTTCAGCTGCAGAGGCAGCAGCAGGTAGTCTATATTTTTGTTTATTTAAGCCCCCATACACAAGATCAGAAAATTGTACAAAAAATATCGCTTTTGAATCGATCGTACGATAATCTGATTGTACACAGCGTTCCAGAGCCAATCATGACAGTTCATCTGATATATACGATCGGACATGCATGGAAGATTTCTTTGTACGATACCAGATTGTATGATTTCTGCACTTTTCCCACACCACATGAAAATACAGAAATT